>SDVV010044346.1:0-10165 GCA_016164225.1 Gammarus roeselii
ATTTACATCAGAGATGAATCAACAGTCACAGACAGCAGTCATTTTGGCACCTTACAGGAAGTTTAATGCTTCTGCCATCACAGGCATGAAGGCAAAGCCCAATTTAATAATAATCACTAATGGGAAAACCCACACTTGGGTACAAAAGAAAAACTTAATCCACTCAGCATATACATAATAGCTGTTGCAACATGCAAAACAAGCAAAGTAAGTACATAAGTACTTACACCAGAGATATGCATACTTCCTCCAAAAATAAAAATGCTCAGAAACAATATCTTTCTAAAACAGATATGGGCCACCCACCACATATATATAAGAAATCTCAACCACACAAAGACGATCAACCAAGCATGACCTGCTGACAACTCTGCCAGGCAATCAACCTCATACACTGACATACCCAATTAGGCATGACCCACACCACACAATTTACCTCACCTGGTCACAAATTCCAAGAAGGTGGCAGGACCAGAGTCAGGCCGTGTTCCCAGGCTACACCCTAGGGAAGAGATAAAATATGAAACCACAGACCAACAAGATGGTAACTCTAAAAATTTTTGCAGAGCACCTGCAATCCACTCATCTCTTCACACACCCTTTAAAATGCATATAAAACTACTGAAATATGGTAAAACACCCAACTAATGAGTAACACACGCACAAAAACTTCACCCCCACTCAACAGACCATTCACTTCAATGCAATTTACCTTTCCCTGGATCTTCACAGACCCCAACAGGATACAGGTGCGCCGTGAACCCAGGCACTGGCACCAAGCAGAGCTGGGGAGCAAGCATGAGTGAAAATTATAAAAGCCGACAATGAAGTGGGCAGCTCATGGGCGATAGTGTGGCGCAGGCAAAACAACAACATGGGCCGGTAGATGGGCCTCTCCAACACCGACTGGCCAGGGGCATCTCAGGAACTCTCTCTGTTTTTACGTTAACTGATGCATGCATGAATAATTTAACAAGAACAAATGGGAGTGAAAGAAAAAACATTAAGCAAACTTGAACAACAAATAGGGATAAATATTTTACGGATTTGAGACATTAACAAGCAAATTGATGAGCAACACGCACACATGCAAGAAAAAAAAATACAAAGCAGGAAGCAGAGGTGGCAGACTTAAAATGATAGATGTCCACAGACATGAAGAAGTCTCTGCGAAAACAATTGACAAAAAAAATGAAAAAGGAAAATTAGGCCACACTACAACAGCTGCATCCAGCAAAAGCTCGGGTCAAGGTGATTCGCGAGTTGTGCTAGCTATGCATTGGCTGCATCCAGCAAAAGCTCGGGTCAAGGTGATTTGCAAGTTGTGCTAGCTATGCATTGGCTGCATCCAGCAAAAGCTCGGGTCAGGGTGATTCGCGATTTGTGCTAGCTATGCATTGACAGCATCCGGCAAATGCTCGGGTTGCCAGATTAAATTCATCCACTTGGGGTATTGCAATTATTTTACAGTCCTCTTCAAGTTCATAATCATCTACTTGTCTCTTCTGACATTTTACAACTGTGCTCCAACTCTTTCAAGTTTGGAACTAATCAATGAATTGCAACAGTCACAGCTAACTTTGCTTTCATCATTTACAACTTTACTAACTCCACTCCACTCAGTACACTAGTGTCTGCCACCTCCGAATGACATTATAAAACTGAGTTCTTTTTAAATTATTAGAACTATAAGTCTCTAACAGCAGTTGAAGGCGAAAAATATTAAACACTAAGCAAAAGGAATTGGCATCATTAGTTAATGGTTATAAATCATGACATTCAATTAATAAATCCAAATAAATGCAACACTGCTTGAAAGTATAGCATTAACTTTATTTTGTCGCAACTCCACAACTGCATATGTCTGGTACAAGACTGATACAATCATTGATGTGCTTAGTATGCCTGTGAGTTCGCAGGACAAAGAGAAACTGAGGCCGATAGTTGACTCATTAGAGTCATTACACAAACATGATACAGCATGTTATAGCTTATAATAAGTGGCAGTTATTAATTCACTGAGTTCTCTGTGGTATATCTGAATGAACATGATATAACACGTTGGAATAAAAGGTAGAGGAAGTCGCAACAGACCATTTGCTGGGGTCTATTGTGACTTGCAATTTCACAAGTCATTGCTTGTATCAACTTGTTTGTAGTAACAAATTGCTTCAGACTATTCAATTTATAACACATACATGGATATCAGGGTAAGCTATAGCTTTTGTTGATGGTCCAAGTAAATTAAATAACTTGGATACATACTTTGAAAGGTGTGTAGTCGGTGTTCATGTATGTTTTACTGAAAAATAATTAATTGTTCAATAAAACCAAGTAAAACCCACATGTGCTGTTTTCATCGAAAACCCATGGGTTTTTGCCAACCCTGGGTAGGACGCACCTAACACTCCACTCATGCACTTCGAGCAACATACCAAAAATTAGCTTCTCATTGCTAAATAGCGAAAACAATCAATGCATGTACCGGAAATTGAAAGCATCATTTACGTACAATTCGTAGATAGTTCTTAGTATATATGAGATAGCCTTAGATACGACAGGGGTGTATGGCGAGTCAACTGCGCGAATTGTGAAGGAGATCGGAAGGAGATTGGTGGAGGCAACTGGAGATTCACGAGAATTTATATGGTTCCAGCACCGGTTGGGTTTGGCCCTACAGAGAGGTAACGCATTCAGCATCCTATCAGCAGGTCTGGAGGCCGGGGAGAGGCTTTAGTAGGTCGGAGGGCGCCGCATCTGGGTGATCACACCCAACCCCACACTTCGTTCCATAACGGAATTTCCTCTCTCCAAAGGTTATTTATTTTAATTTAAAATATTTGTATCCAACGCATTCAAATTTTAACATCTAGTAAAATTTGCATTGTCTGTCAAATAAATAGTCTTGAAGGTTTGATAATGAAAAAAACGCTACGACTGAAGGCATTAACGTAGAGTCCAAAATATAGATCTGAATATCAAATGAATATTCAGTTGATCAGATATAACTATGTAAAAGGTACACAGGTCATTGAATCAAACATGTCATTACACTACAAACCTGTCAGAGACTTCCTCATCCATGTCGATGAGTCTAAGACCTCGACATCGCGGAGGGCTGTCAGGCATGATGCACTCAGGTGAGGAGGACGACAGTACGGTGTCAGGGGAGTCTGCCGTCAAAGAAGGAGTCGCCGACGAAGGTCGAGGCGTGGACACGCCCGCGTTAGCTGCAGCACCGCTGGTGGTGTTGCCGCCCCCAGTGAGAGCAGAGACCTCCTCGCAGTGTTCGTCCATAGGCAGTCCAATCTTTGGAGGAGAGAGTTCCAAACCTCGGTGTGTCGGCCGGATTTTTAGGGGAGGGATTACAGGCAGGAACTTTCAGAGGGGTTTGGTATCGTAGTAGTCAAACCAGTCCTTGACCTGGAGTTCGCCAGGTTTTCCTTCCAGCTTCCCATTCCTGTGATCGTGGTTAGGTTTGCCCAATTTAATAAGCTCTCAGGCACCATAGATGTGTGCCACGTTAAAATTGGGGTACACGTTCGGTTCCACAATGGCCATGGGTGGCATGGCACGCAGCTGGGACATCACATTGTCCATGTACGTCTCGTAGTCTTCATCAGGCTTGGTTCGTCGTGGCGCTCCTTTATTAGGACCGTCCTTGCTCTGACTCTGCCGTCTCGGCTGCTGTGATGCTGCAGTGGCCGCAGCACCGGCAGCTGCGGCAGCAGCAGCGCCAGCCCCAGCGGCCGCAACAGCGATCAGAGACGTAGGCGTCAAATTGCTGCCCGCCCTCTTCTTGTTTGTGCTGGTCGTGGATGTAGTGGTGGTGGTAGTGCTAGCCGTAGTAGTGGAAACAGAGCTGCGGTCATCTTCTAGAAGTTCATCCAAGTGAGGTGTAGGGGAAGGAGAGAGCTGCCTTAATGCAGCTGGGTGAGAGGTAGAAGAAGGCACGTGGACAGGGAAATGTTGTTGCAGGGGCGATGAGGATGCCGAATTGAAAGCAGTGTGCACGCTCTGTTGCTGCCCAACTATCTGTTGTTGTGCTGCTGCAGGAGCAGCCTGGTGATTAGTAGCAACAACCACTTGTAAATTTGACGCTGTTGAGGTCACCCTATGGTGCGTGTGGCCGCTTGGCAACCTTTGAATCTGCTGCTGTGCCTGGTGATGGTGCAAGTGACTTGATGGTATGAGCACTTGCTGCGACGCTGGAGCACTTCCACCAAGCTGCGGCTGCTGTTGGCCAGCAACAGGCCGCTGGTGCTGAGTGGGCAGAATGATGGACGACTGCGGCAGCTGTGACGCTGTGTGGCTTAGCGTGGACCGTACCACAACTAGTTGCTGGCCGCCACTGCTGTTGTTGCTCTACAGAAGTTGCTTCAATAGGGCATTCTGGCCGTCCTCTCAAGGGGGCAGGGAAGTCGTTGTTTGTTGGGAGTGAGGCGACGGGGTGGGGGACACCATCATTGGACTCGTGTTACCAACGGGAGACTGCGCTGGAGACACCCTATTGATAGGACTGACTGGGTGGTGCGGAGAACGGGAGGGTGGGGGAGGCATTGGGGACATTACGGTCGACTGCTGCTTTTGGGAGAAGCGCGATGGAGGAGGCATCATGGGCGGGCCACTTACAGCAGAAACGGGGCTCATGATGGGTGGTGACGCAGGAACGTTCTGACTAATCATCATAATGCGAACTGGTCCCATTCCACCGTTCCCCTTCACTAGCATCGCTCGCATGCCACCGCCACCGCCTTGATGGTGCAGTTGACCTCCCCCTAGCAATAATTGGGGGGGTCGATGTGGTCCCTGCGAAGGAACGGCTGGAAGAGGGCGGGCAGTCAGTGCCGCGGTGGTGAAAGTACTGGCAGACGAAGTCTGGGAAAGGTGGTTTTCAAGCGAGAGCTGAATATGAGACGTGTAGGTGGGTACATGGGACGGAATAGCTCCGCCACCAGGAATACCAATAACGGCTTGGTGGCGAGACGAAGGAGGGATTGAACTTTTCGGGGGTTGCGGGAGCATGGTTTGCTGTTGGGAAATTAGAGTGCTTGGACCGGTCATGGTACCTGGGTTGGTGGTGATGATATTGGAAACTGTGCCAGGTGTTGAAGGAAAAGAATCACTGGTGCCTGTCATTCTGGATACCACATGAGAGACGGGAGCAGCTGCTGAGAGCATGGAAACTGTGGCCCTAACATCTTGTTGAGAGAGAGGGCCTTGGTGCACGGCAGTGATGGTCGGAATGGATGCCGCTCACGGTGCTCGGCAAGATGCCGTGGATAATGTGAGCTGTAGCGTGAGGGCGTATCACTTGTAGCTGCAGTTGATGTTGGAGAGAGACAACAGTGGTTGGGGCACCGGATGAAATGATGTTCATTTGATGAACACCTGACGTATAGTGAACTGGCAAGACATCAGTCATTGGGCCTCCTGAGCTAAGCGCAGCGGTAGAGATGGCTACCATGTGAGGCGAGACGGTGGACCCCACGCTACTGGCATTGTATCCCCCCGGCTGAGGCATACCACCTGACGCAATGACTGTGACTGAGGGGTGCCTCATGGCAATGTTTGTGACGCTGGTACTTGGTGGTATGTGTATACCGAGGTGTTGTTGTCCACCGCCCAAACTTGGGATGACGGGAAGACCAGGAGTAGACATGACCACCCCACTCGACAGTGAGGTGAGCTGAGAAGCCATTGTGGCTCGAGTTGCATTGGGGGAGAGCGGCGTTGATAGAGATACAAGAGGAGCAGTTTGAGGAAGGCTGTTGTGCATTGTAGAAAAAACGGAGGGCGAATACCCCGAGGAAGAGACACCGAGACTACCGCACACAGACACTATTACATTGGAGGACATGGTTAGGCCAGATGACGACAGAGGCATGCCCGATGTAGACGTCAATTGATGTCCTGTTGTAGATAAGGCTACTTCGGAAGTAGATAACGGTATGCCCGATGTTGATATAGGCGAGCCGGAATGGGGCATAGACAATGGCAATGAAATAACCTCTTCTGCTGTTGGAGACACAGACAAGGAGATGGTTGAAGAGGGCAATTCCCCGGCAGATGAACTAAAACAAGCATTTGCCATGGAAGAGCCAGACGTAGAAACAGTTAGTCCTGAGGCGGAGGTAACAATAGGAGGTTGAGACAAGACCATAGTAACCGACGTGTATGGAGTATCAGCGGAACTGGAGAGTCGAGGGGCCTCCAGCATGGCTTCCAATGTGGACGGTATGTTGGTAAGGTGACTCGTCATAGAGTAGCTTAGACCTCCAGTCGTCATAATCGGGCTCATGGACCTGGAATGGTTGTTGTTGTTATTGAAACAGCTTATAATATTGGATAGACTGGAAGTGGTGGCAGCAAAGTTGTTGTTGACGCTGCCAGGAGAACTTGAAATGTTCAGGGCATTGTAATTGGAAGTTGAAGAGGTGAATTGTGCGCTGTTACTAACAGCGCTACCGTCGGTTTTGGCATCAACGGACTAGCCATTGTTGCAGTTGTTGTTTGTGGAAGTATTTACAGGCCCAGATGTTACCGAAGCAGCGCAGTCAACGTTGGTGGTGCTGTAGATAATGGTGTTAGACACGGTGATGCCAGTGCCAAGGGAAGACGTGGTGCTGACGCAGTCAGAAGTGTCAAGGCTCAAACTTCTTGAGACAGTCGCGGAGACCTGCAAGCCGTTGTTTCCATTACGACTCCCTGTCCCACTAGTCGTGGTTAAAGAGCTGGTAGTTGAGGTGGTGACGGTGGTGGTCTCTTGACCTCCTCGGAGACCTATCATAAGGTGACCCCATCGTGATCGAAGGAACCACATACGGCGTGGCCCATCACTCCCACCTCCAAGACCTCCGTTCACGACACAGTTTGCCCACTGTGAGGAGTAAACAAACGGCACGGGAGTATGAGCGCCACCACCACCCCCACCGCCATAATCTGTGCCCACGTCAGCTGACGACACAGTAGTTGTCATCGCACCAGCAGGGCTATTGCTATTGCTCGGGTTGTTGGTCAGGGTCATGGTTAGGTATGAAGAGGCCGGGTTAGAGCTGCTATCCGGGGTGGGGGTGGAGCGAGGAGTAGCGGGGTTACTGGTGTTGGAGGCAGCACATGACGGAGGTAGGGGGGAGGGGCTGGATTGGTGAAGCGGCGAAGCCTTGTGACCACCATTGTTACTGTTTATTGTGGTTATATGTGGTGGCGACGCTTTACGCCCGCTGCCATGACTGCTAGACATAGTGTTAGCGGTCGAGTGTGGAAGAAAAGACGATACTGAAAATGTTAGATGAGAAGGCATCATATGGTTGCCAGTGCTTCCGACGGTCGAGGCAGTGTGAGATGACATTGAAACGCTGCTGTTGGCCATGAGAGGGGACATTGAGGCGCTGCTGCTCGTCATGTGAGGCGACATTGAGGCGCTACTGCCTGCCATGTGCGGTGACATAGACGCGCTGCTGGTGGTCATGTGAGGTGACATAGAAGTGTTTGCATTTGACATGTGAGGTGGCAAGGAGGCGCTGCTTCCAGCCATATGAGGCGGCAGGGCTGGTGAGGCAGACGGCGAAGGGAGTGAAGCACGCCTCACGAGCTGCTGCTGCTGTCGCAGCAGCCCGGGAGGAGTGGTGCCCTCGGGAAATGGGGAGCGACTGGGAGGGTAGAGTGGCATCTGAGGGAAGGGAGATGTAGCCGAGTACGACGGGGATGGCATCGGGTGTGGGCTGTACACCGCCTCTCCGCCCCCGCTGGGAGAGTGGAGCGGCACTGAAGGATGAGGAGAGTGCTGCGGAGCACACGCCAAGCTAGGGGAGGCGGACGGGGTGTGTGGGGAAGGCACCATCGGGCTCATAATGCTGCCGACATTGGAGGAGGGAGAAGGGGACATGAGAGGGCTGTGAGGGGTGGTGTGCATGGGAGATGGGGAGGCATGCCCATGTGTTGAGGGGATCGCTGGGGCTGCTGTTGTTGCTGCAGTACGCCAGGGTGCTGCTGCTGGTGCATCATGTTTGCCATGTGCTGTTGCTGATGTTGCTGCTGATTCATGACCATCCCAAATGATTGCTGCTGTTGTTGCCGCTGCTGCTGCATCATTTGGTATTGTTGTTGTTGCATCATCTGTTGTTGCTACATCACTGGAGCAGGCATTCCTTGAACTGCAACAGGACCGCCATGCAACCAAGCACAAAATATTAGCAGCCATAGCGACGATCCAAACTCTTTAGTAACGAAAATTATTTGATTAAAGCGTCAAGGATTTCTAGTGCACTGGAGTCTATGTCCTTCTTGCACCGAACGTCAAACCAGCAGCCAGTGCTGCATCATGTCATCGTCCGTCGCCGGGATTGCTTCGACTCACGGCATACTCAGGTCGCTACAGTTTGCAGGGAGAGGTCTCAAAAGTGTTCTACTTAAAATCAGCACAGAAACAGTCCTCCTCCGGGATGGAGGAGTTGGTCGGTAGGCAAGGTGAGGTAATACCAATTCACAACAGATCAGATTTCAAGTAAGAGGTTGGTATCTTGAAAGTAGCTTAGAAGCGATTCCGCGCTGAATTGCCGCTGAGGGAACTAAGTAGGCACTAGGCGGAGTGTATTAGAAAGGTCAGGAACAGGTAACAAACAAGACAAGATTAGAGTGTCAAGGCTTTCTAGTGCACTGGAGTCAATGTCCTTCTGGCACCGAACGTCAACCCAGCAGCCAGCGCTGCATCAAGTCATCGACAAATCATCCTCAGTCTCCGGAATTGTTTGAACTCACGACAAACAAGACAAGCAAGTAATGTAGCAGCAAGTCAGAAAATATAAGAGTGACGAGGCTTTCTAGCGCGATGGAGCCATCGTCCTTCTGGCGGCGAATGTCAAACCAGCAAACAGTGCTGCATCAAGTTAGTCTTCGTTTTTTTCTTCTTGCAATGTTCGAGTAAGGTTTACTACTGCGTAAAGTCTAAGTCTTTTACGCGGCGAACGTCTATGGTATGTACGGGGGCCACTAGAGGCACAGGAACTCCTAAGGGGCTGAGGCCATATGGTCCCAGCACTCCACGGATGACAAAAAGGAGGATTAACACACTACCTACCCTGCTTCTGATCCCAGCAGGTGTTGGAGCGCGTAGATGGGCTACGCGCTCCAACACCTGCTAAGGGGGAAGCTGAAGAAGAGACAGAAAACCTGGATCCCCTGCAAGAGATCTAAACTAGGTGTAGAGAAATTCAAGCATGAGAACAGCAAGAATGGAAAAAAGAAGGAATAGTCGTAGAAAAAGGTTGCATGAGAGACCGCAACTTGGCTGTTATTTGCCACCCGAAAGAAGAATAGTTAGAATCGGTGTGTGTATGTTTATGTGTCCGTGTCTGTGCGCGTATGTGTGTTTGTGTGAAACGACTATTAGGAGAGTTGTTAAGAAGGAGTCTGAGATAAATTCAAGGAAATCTGAATTAAACACAAGATGCAAATGAGGTAAATAAAAGTTGAGCATATCAGGACGGGAAAGGAGAGATAGTGAAGAGTGAAGAAGAGGAAAGTCTGAAGGGAAATAAGGGTGTTCACCCCCTCGGTCGGGAAGCGACTCCGTGCGGCGCGTGAACTTAACAGATGCCAAAGGGGGGGTCAAGAAGTCAGAACATGGCACTTTCGTGGTAACATCTACATCAAACTAATAACTAAAAGTAAGCTTTAAAACCAACACCTAGTGATATAAAAAGAGATTTGATTTGATTTGATTTGAGCCTCATTTCCACCAGAGCCTCAACGTGAGTCATAATAGGCTCCCCCGTAGGGCTCGATGATTATTGATTCCAGTAGGCTCGCACGCCTAAGTGCGCGAGGAATAAACGAAACAACGCTTTCAACGTTAGAAAAAATGTGAAAATTTTAGCAGTGTCAGACGCACGCTAGTGCGCAAAAGAAAAAACGCTTCCTCGAAACGGACCTCCGCTTCCAATCCTTTAGAACATTACGTTTGATACGTACGCACCCTAGTGCGTAGAGGTAGCATCTTCGAGATTAGAACAAGATCAGCGGCCACACGGGCAATAACAGCTCCGACAGCAACGCAACACAATATTTACAGGTACGCGGTTTAGTTGTATAAATACAAACTATTAATTTAGGTAAGATAAAGACTCGGATGCAACGAAACGAATCCTCGCCTCCAACAACTCAG
>SDVV010044347.1:0-10165 GCA_016164225.1 Gammarus roeselii
AGACTCAATAGCATCATATTAAAGAGATAGGGAGAGTATAACAAAGGCTCTCTATCCTATAAACGGCTATCCTATGTAGACATGGATGTCGTCTACGAGCTCGAAGAGACTCCAGGAGAACAAGCTGAACAAGTTGAACTGTTGGAGTGTTCATATTATCTTGTTCTGAAGAGGTAAAAAGGAGAAGCCTTCACAAGTTGGGACATTCTAGACAAAATTATAATTGAAAGTTTGGCTAAAAATGTAATACAATTATTAGAAACGACTCGCTTGGTTCCGGGCGAGGGGAAATCCGAAGGAAGGGAGTCTGAAACGGACCGGCAATGGGCCAATCGAGAACGAATGATAATTTGTAAAGTTTTTTAACATTGGTACTCCATGCCTGTGTGATGGGGTCTTTGCTGTTCAAATATTTTTAATAATGACCTCAAATTTGTGTCATGAGCATTAAAAATGGCTGTTTGAACGAGCAGCAAATATATACAATTGATGTGCATGGATTACTTTGAATTTGAATTGTACGGGTTACGTCAAAGTTTCCTTTCAGGAATTGGAATATTCATCTCAGGCATTTGTATCACAATTTCCCTTCAGGAATAATATTCTTACTGACAAAAGTGCCTTATTTTAACATTACTCGAGACTTCACCGTCACGAGGGCCTGCATCTAATTCACCGTCATGGGGATTAAATCTAATTCACCGTCGTGGGGCCTACATCTAATTCACCGTTATCGGGACCTACATGCATCTATTTCCCCGTCATGGAGGCCTACATCTAATTCGTCATGAGGGCCCGCATATAATTCACAGTCAGGAGGGCCTACATCTAATTCACCGTCATGGAGCCTACATCTAATTCACCGTCATGAGGGCCCGCATATAATTCACAGTCAGGAGGGCCTACATCTAATTCACCGTCATGGAGCCCACATCTAATTCACCGTCATGGGGGCATACATCTAATTCACCGTCATGGGGCCTACATCTAATTCACCTTCATGGAACCTACATCTAATTCACCATCACGGGGGCATACATCTAATTCACCGTCATGGAGCCTACATTTAATTCACCGTCATGAGGGCCTACATCTAATTCAGCGTCATGGAGCATACATCTAATTCACCGTCATGGGGGCATACATCTAATTCAACGTCATGGGGCCTACATCTAATTCACCGTCATGAGGGCCTACAAATAATTCCCCGTCAGAAGGGCCTACATCTAATTCACCGTCATGGAGGCCTATATCTAATCACCGTCATGAGGGCCTACATCTGATTCAGCGTCATGGGGGACTGCAACTAATTCACCGTCGTGGGGCCTACATCTAATTCACCGTCATGGGGCCTACATCTAATTCACCGTCATGGGGGCCTACATCTAATTGACCGTCATAGGGGACTACACTTAATTCACCGTCATGAGGGCCTACATCTAATTCACCGTCAATGTTTGAAGAAAGATTAGGGAATAAAATTAGCCTAAGCAAAACCTTTCATGAAGGAAAACGAGATGATTATGTTTCTGATGTCATATTCGGAGTAATTGAACATACCCTGGCTGGAAGCAAGAGTCCATTGAACAAAATGACTACTGTAACAAACATTAAATAATATTCTACTGATGCGAAACCCAAAATATTATCATTACAATATTTATATCTTAGTTTGCATTAAAACCATTTTTTTTTCAAGCAAAATTGATGTAAACTAGGGACGGTAGTTAGGCTCAGCGAGGTGGGTCACAATGATGAATTATCGTCTCACTGACTTACGTTCCCCAAAGCTGTGATAAAGAAGCTACAGAGCAGTGATAAAGAAGCTACAAAGCAGTGACAAGAAAGTCGCAAAGTAGCTCTTCGTCGTGTCAAACAGCAGGAAGGCTTCTTTCATTACCTCTTGACTAAATGTCTTGCTTCAAAAATAATTGCTTTATATAACAGAATTTCGCAAAGCAACGCTCTACGACGCATGACCTCATGAATTAACATCAGATAAACATACGAAGCATGACCTCACGCATTAACATCACAAAAACATACGAAGCATGACCTCACGCATTAACATCACAAAAACATACGCAGCCTGACCTCACGAATTAACATCAGAAAAACATACAAAGCATGACCTCACGCATTAACATCACAAAAACATACGCAGCCTGACCTCACGAATTAACATCAGAAAAACATACGAAGCATGACCTCACGAATTAACATCAGAAAAACATACGAAGCATGACCTCACGCATTAACATCACAATAATCACCCCGAAAACAAGTGGTTGCTAATGTATCATGTGATTAGGAATCGTTAATAAAGTATCATTCGATGAAGTATCGGTCGATAAAGTATCGTTCGATAAAGCATCGTTCGATAAAGTATCGTTCGATAAAGTATCGTTCGATAAAGTATCGTTCGATAAAGTATCGTTCGATAAAGTATCGTTCGATAAAGTATCGTTCGATAAAGTATCGTTCGATAAAGTATCGTTCGATAAAGTATCGTTCGATAAAGAATCGTTCGATCAAGTATCGTTCGATAAAGTATCGTTCGATCAAGTATCGTTCTGTGATGTATCGTTCCATGAAGTATCGCTCTGTGAATTATTCTACCATGAAATACTTGGAAAGTAGCGTTTCATGAAGAACCGTTTAACGAAATATCGTTCTATGAAGAACCGCTCAATGATGAAGTAGCGCTCAATGCATTATTACTTCAGGAAGTATCGCTCCATTATCGCTTCAAGTAGTATCGCTCTATGTAGTATCGCTTCATGAAAATCGTTCAACGAAAAAGCGCCCTCATTCTATCTCTTCATAAAGCGCTGCTCTAAGACGTAACATTATATGGAATGGCACCCCACATTCCAGTGCTACAATGAAGTAGTGCCCCATTAAGTTACGATCCATAGTAGCGCCCATTAAGAAGCGCCACATGAAGTAGCGCCCATGAAGTAGATCCTCTTGAAGTAGCGTCAGATAAAGTAGCGCCACATAAAATAGCCTCACATGCAGTAGCTCCACGTGAAGTTGCGACCCATCAAGGAGTGCCCCACAAAGTAACGCCTCATAAAACAGAAACCCATGAAGTTTTGAGTCATGAAGTATTCCCTCATGAAGAAGCGCCACATAAAGTAGCTTATGATGAAGTAGCACTCTTCGATGCATTGCTCCATAAAATACTGTTTAGCATAGTAGCGTTCTAAGACCTATCACACAAATAAGTAGCCTGTTGAATGAAGTGCTTCATGTAGTAGCGTCCGGTACAGTAACGCCTATCAAAGTATCGTTCACGAAGCAACGTACCGCGAAGTATTGCTGCATAGAGTAGCGCCCAGCAAAGTAGCGTCCGGTCAAGCGGGACCTTAGGAGGCGTTCCTTGGCGTCGAGTTCTCCAATAACGCTACTTGATTGATGATGCTACTCGGGTGCTATAGAGACGGCACTCCCGGCAAGCGGGCGCATAACGGGGCGGGAATGCTGGGAACACAAGGGGCAGTGGGAATGGGAACACAAGGCTAGTGGGAATCAGAGTAGAGATCCGATAGAAATAGGAACGCAGGCAAAGTGGGAATTGAAATGCACGGTCACTGAGAACCGGAACGCAGGGACAATGGGAGTGATAACGCAGGGACACTGAAAATGGGAACCCGTGGCAACCTGGAATGGGAACACAGGGACAGTGTGAATGGGAACACCGAGATATTGGGAATGCAAACACAAGGCCAGTGGGAAATCAAACACATGACCAGTGGGAATTGAAATACTGGGCCAGTGGGAATGGGAACACAGGGACTGAGGTATTAGGAAGGCAAACTAGTCCATGCACCAACAACAACGCTATGTTTATAACAGCTAATGTCAATCATTGTTTCTATAATGACCCAAATTTTCTCAATCCGACAATTGATCGATTGCGAGGATCCAATTTTGAAGGAAAAATTCGTTAATACCCAAACTGAAATGAAGATACAAAATTTACTTCATCACCATTGTTACAACTCGATGTTGATACTTATTGCGTCATTCGTGCCGCATCATAAATGCGGAACTAATTTAATGACTGTATTTTAGATTGTGTTCGAATGTGAAACACTAACTGTTCATTTATTTTATGTTAGTCTTGAATCATTAATACATATTATTTCGATACCACATCGTTGCGAATAGAAATGTTACTTTTTGGGTTCCACACAAATTTCCAGTGTTACTTCTTTGTTAAACATTTAAACTCGCTCAATTTTAGATTTGCAGGTGTTATTCACAAGTCATTATCAGATATAATGACTATGTTGATGTCCGTTTGAATATACGTAAAATAATGATGCTGGACTAATTAAATTCAACAACTTTACCACATTCTGTTTCGAACGAAATTTCGAAATCGGCCCGTGAGCGTACGGTGATACACTTCCAATAGTTGTGTAGGTTCAAAATGTACCTAACTTGCAATATCATTAATGTTGGCGTTCACCATTTTTCCATTAATGATGTACAGTAGCGACAGAAAATACGTTAACGATTTAGGACTCATAGAATTCTTGAAATGCGATTTTTCGCGTTGAATTTGAACTTAATGGAAATTGGAGTAGCGAAATCAATTCGTTCATGATTAAGCATAATGATTTTCAGCTCGACATTTGAACTCATTGGCAATTTAATTGATATTATCCATAAAGAAGGATGTCCAGATATAATAACGTACGAATTTTTTTTATGAAGTTAGATTCCACGTAGAAAAAGTCTAATTTTTTTCGGTTATAGACTATTACCATTACCAAACTTTCAATGTTCATTTTTCGCACGATTTAATTGGTATTATCCATCAGGAAGCTTTGTCATGATATAACACAGTCGGAATTTTCGATATAAAGTTGAATTTCGCGCAAAAAAAGTCGACTTTATTTTTTCGATTGTGGACTAACCATAAACGAATTGTCTTTTGCTACTGTACCTAACGCTAGAAAAAAAAAATTCATAGTTAACCATAAGCGAGATTTCTTTTGCTACTGTACAGTCGCGACACATAATCGGTTACGGATGAACAATAACAAAATCCAAAATATTTATGCTTCACTATATCTTTGAACTTCACGGAAATTTTATGAATTGAATTCCTTGTGAAGCATCGCCCAGATATAATACAGCGACAATATTCGATGTTAGGTTGCATGCCACATGTGATCCGAATTGCTGTTTATTCTGTTAGAGAACCACCAGAAACTAATTATGGTTTCCTACTGTACAATGAGCCAAAGAAATGAGTCTGATGTACTTACACCCAAACATATCTTGTTATGTGGTCCTGTGGCAATTTGAATGAAGGGGCGGGGAAAATGACCCTTCTTGAGATAGGATGTTAAGAGCGTCCTTTGAAAGAAAATAACACTTCAAAAGTAGTCAAAATCACAGCTGATAACGGATCAACGTTACCGGACTTAGGTTACTAGTTAGGAGGTTACCAGAGCATGACGCGAGTTGCAATTACAAAGCACATGTTTAAAGTCGGGATATGTTTCCAGATCAACTAACTTCACAGAAGTTGATTTCAAATTTGAATAGAAAGCAGGTAAATATTAACAATAGAAGTGTTGTAGGCTAAATTTGACATAGTTTGGTGGTAATTAATAATAAAACTGTTATAAGCTGAATCAGACATAGTTCGAAGGTAACTTACAATAAAAGTTTTGTATGCTAAATTAGACACAGTTTGAAGGTTATTCACACTAAAAGTGTTGCAGGCTAAATCAAACATCATTTGAAGGTAATGAACAATGAAAAGTGTGGTAGGCTAAATTAAACATAGCTTGATGGTAATTAACAATAAAAGTGTTGTATGCTATATTAGACAGTTTGAGGTGATAAACAGTAAAAGTGTGCTATGGTAAAGTAGACATTGTTTGAAGGTTATTAATAATAAAAGTGTTGTAGGCTAAATAAGACATTGTTTGAAGGTAATTAACAGTAGAAGTGTTGTAGGCTAAATTAGACACAATTTAGAGTTCATACATCCAAATTGTATAATATTAACAATAAAAGCGTTGTAGGCTAAATTAGACATAGTTTGAAGGTAATTTATCCGATTTGTATGAATTATTTTTCGATTGATCTGAAGTATATGTGAAGTGTTGATATAATAATTTATTTGGAAGTAGTCAAAATAGGATGGAAAACGTTCTTACACTTCAAAGTAAATGATTGCATGGTGAATTAATCTTCATTTGAATGAAATGTATACAGAGTTTATGAAAAGTGTTTAATTGAAAAATGATACAGTTTTTCCATCCCGTTTGAATTTAATGCATCTGAAAAAGTTTAAATGACTTCTCAAATCCTGAAAAAAAAACGTATCTTCGTTTAAAGGAAAGTTTTCAGGTTTGTGAAGAGTATTCTGCCTAGAATTATGTTCTCCCAAGCTGGTCAACTTTATAGACGATGGCAGGAGCCTTTGCGATTTCCTTTAGTATCCATCAATGGTGGTTTATAGGCCTAGTTATGGCATATTGATACAGGCATCAGATCCGGACATTTATGGATTTAACTGATTTATTGTACGGATAGTAAAAGCTACGGGCATATCAAAATGACCGAAGGTTACGATTCCATGGACGTTGTAGGAGGATTGTGGGGAGGGGGTGGTAAGAGGCAGTGTAGCAAATGTATAGTGCTATGAACGAGGTTGGGAAGATTGTCATGAGAAAACGGTTGGTGTGTGAGGAAAGTTTTTTTGAAAGGAAAAGAGGTTTTCCACTCGAGAGGTTGTTAATAGTTAATGAGCTGGAACAAGAGGTGAGTTCGTTGAAAGCAGAATAGGTGGTGCTGGAGGGGAAGGAATTTTGTTGGAAGCAAAATAGGTGGTGCAAGGAGTGATTTTGTTGGTAAAAACAGAGAGGTTGGGAGGGGAGTGAGGTTACCGCTGATTAGCCGAGCTCCACATATGGTGAGGAGCAACGGCAAGCACAAAGCCCGGATGCCATGATAACCTCCGACATGTGCATGTTAGGAATTTCACTACCAGTGCAGGCCCTATATTAATCACATCCTTCATCAAATAGATTTTATTCCATAGAGGCCACTAAAGAACAAGCACCGACGAGATATCATGATGGAACCTGCTAGGGGAACGACGTCACGACGTGTTCAAAAATATCGGGCACATCCTAGCACCGCAGGCTCAGATCGGAAATGGCGTACTCAAGTTCATGTTGGTATGACTGGGGGGCTGCGTGGTCCCCGCATTCCAGCCATGACCAGTGAACCCTGTCACCCTGGGCTACCCCAACTCCACCGCGCCTCGCAGATGGGTTACTATGTTGGACAATGTCCTTCCTCGCAAGGGTTGTGAAGTGTGTGTGTGTATGTGATGTTGTGGTTAATAGGTGAAGTTATTAAAAATGGAAGAAGTGAGGCAGAAACAATGTTCGTTAAACGGAGAAGACAGGGTGTATGACGGGAGGTTGTCAAAAGGAGAAGAGGTGGTTTATGAGAAGAAATTTTTACAAGGGAAGGGATGGTGCATGAGAAGAGGTTGCTAAAAGCAATAGAGATGAATCAAAAGAAGAATTGTGACTATGCAAAGAGGTGATGGAAGAAAATATGTGGGTAAAGTAAACTAGGGGGTGCATGAGGCCAGATTTTGAAGGGAGGTGGGGCAGACTCGCAGACGAGTTACGATGTAATTGACGTTTCGTCATCGATATTTGACAGACAACTTATTGAGGAGTTGGAAACAGTGATGATTGTAACACAATCCGAGCATTACTGATAGTGTCGTGTATTAACACCGGTTCGGTCTCGTTCAAGAACCAAACAAATATTTGAAAGAAGGAGCCAAACGGATTGTGTCGAGAATTTCCCTTCAGAATTCGTGCATGAGAACACATTTTCCTTAATAATGAGAAAATAGCAGCGATGAGATTGACTGGAATTGCTTAGTCCCGCATTCCACCCCGCTATGTGAATATAGCAATTGTTAGAACTTGCAAGAAGGAGGATAACTATAGAACGTAAGATAGAATATCCCGGTATGTGGGGCAATCCGGTCACGGAATCCTAGGACAAGCAAAACTGCTCAAACACATAAATCCTATTTACATATGCATGCCTTCGGACATTGCTCAGTAATCTACATCCCTTTGTCAACAGATTGAAAACACCACAAGCCCAATTACATTGAATCCAGTCAGAAAATTATTTTATGTCTTCAGACAAACAAAACTCTTTCACCGGTGGGGGGGGGGGGTTAAATATCAGAGAGTTAAATATCAGTAACTGAATTAATCATTATGAACGAATACAGCAACATTTTAAGCTGAATCCCAGTTGATATTATTTGTCTGTGCCATCTTCTCTAATTGTTCACTATCCTCACAAAAAGCGCCGGCTGCTCGATGTAGATGCGAGCACGAACTGACACTCAACAAGTGAATACCTTGATATATTACTGGGTCTGGATCAGCTGAGCAAGCCGTGTGGCAACTACACTCTTTGTTTTACGCTATTCTTACCACGACAGAGAGGCAGCTGCCTTATTTTGCGTCTTCACATGACTAACTAATCGTTGTTTATATTAATCGTGGCGTTTTCCAACATGTGACAAATCTTGACTGAGTTACAGTAGGGAGTTTATAACGTTACAGCATGTTGTCCCACGTTACAGACATTACATCGCGTTACAGACCGCGCCACAAACCGTTTAAACCGGTTACGATAGTTACAGCTTGTTACTCAGCGCGACAACACAGTATAGCAAGTTATGACCAGTTACAACACTTTACAGGCTTTGTCAGCAGCGACCCCGAGCCCCAGTGCTGGCCATAATGAAGTATCTAGATGCATTTCAGAGTATTTTTGTATAAAACTGCTGTTCATACATCAGACAATTTAATGGAAAAATGTATTTAGATACTTCCCTTTGTCCAGCTCTCCACGAGGCGACCGTACTGCCCACCCTGGCTGCGTTTGATTTTATGGCCGATTCTCGTTGATAAATCGTCCGGGGTAATAATATATTGAGCAATTCCTGGCACCGTATGTGATATAATATTGCCAGCTGTGAGAGGTGGTATTGCCAGCCCTCTCACACGGGATACCACCTCCCAGTCGACGGAGGACAGGAGAGGTTGAAGGGTTTGTTGCTTCCTACATGATGGAGAAATGTTAGCTCACCGGCGGAAGTTATTGAAGCCTTGTGTCCCCATTGGAGCAACCTTTATAGAATAACGGAAGGAGTTAGACTTATTATTGGTATTGAAGAAATGTAGTCAATATTAGGTAAAGGGATTTACCACAGAAAGTGCATCATAAAGCAATGATGGGACGGTGTATGACCACCAGAGGGGCAGTCTGGAACAATGATTGGAAGGTGCTGAATCCTTTCAAGAGCAACCTAGACCTAATGACGGAAGTAGTTGAGGAAATTAGTTAATGGACTACAGAGAAAATAACATCAAAATTCACGCAATATAAATTTTAGGGGAAGAACACTCTCTCATTAAACAGCAAAGCCATGTTCGTGTTTCGGTACTACTTTTAGTAGTAGAATATGGCCTGTGCGGTCAGTGAGTCGAGTCTACTCTCGTTTTAGTAGTAGAATATGGCCTGTGCGGTCAGTGAGTCGAGTCTACTCTCGTTTCAAAATGCAATGCGTCTGTTTGCTCTCGTGCGGTACAAGTATTTGTTCCACTCCATCATTTTACGTAGGATGAGTAGTTTTATTCCTACTTGTTAGAGTCTACAGACAACTTTAGAAGCATAAAACTCGTAAGTTAAGTGGAAAATCCTACAAGGATCCATGAGATGTGGGTACTTACAACGTCCGGGTTACTAATAAGCGAATGAGCAAAGTTTCTCTTGATCCCTACACTAGTCTGGATCAGAAGGAGGAACTTGAAGGTTACCGCCCATCAATCCCGCTCGGCTTCAGCTTTGACCTCGGCTATTGCACAGACCTGGTCAAGGAAAGAAACTACACACCCTTTCTGAATATCTTGTCCAAAAAAGTCTCACGTAGATCGGTCATGGTAATGGGATAATGTATTTAGATACCGTTACTTGCCAAGCTCAGTCTACGAACCGACATAACTCGTGGAACAGCAATAAATACGCGGCTGCGATACAAAATCCATTTACGTTGGCCTGGCGTAAAGTTTCCCCTCTG
>SDVV010044348.1:0-10165 GCA_016164225.1 Gammarus roeselii
GCATGATGCCTGTACCAGCTGTCTGAGTGTGAGGGCAGTAACACGTGCTGCATCATGACGCATGATGGCTGTACCAGCTGTCTGAGTGTGAGGGCAGTAACACGTGCTGCATCATGACGCAAGATGCCTGTACCAGCTGTCTGAGTGTGAGGGCAGTAACACGTGCTGCATCATATAGCATGATGCCTGTACCAGCTGTCTGAGTGTGGGGGCAGTAACTCGTGCTGCATCAGGACGCATGATGCCTGTACCAGCTGTCTGAGTGTGAGGGCAGTGAAACGTGCTTCATCATGACGCATGATGCCTTTACCAGCTGTCTGAGTGTGAGGTCAGTAACACGTGCTGCATCATGACGCATGATGGCTGTACCAGCTGTCTTAGTGTGAGGGCAGTAACACGTGCTGCAGCTGCATCATGACGCATGATGGCTGTACCAGCTGTCTAAGTGTGAGGGCAATAACACTTGCTGCATCATGAGGCATGATGCATGTACCAGCTGTCTGAGTGTGAGGGCAGTAACAAGTGCTGCATCATGATGCATGATGGCTGTAGCAGCTGTCTGAGTGTGAGGGCAGTAACACGTGCTGCATCATGACGCATGATGCCTGTATCAGCTGTCTGAGTGTGAGGGCAGTAACACGTGCTGCATCATGACGCATGATGGCTGTACTAGCTGTCTGAGTGTGAGGGCAGTAACACGTGCTGCATCATGACGCATGATGCCTGTACCAGCTGTCTGAGTGTGAGGGCAGTAACACGTGCTGCATCATATCGCATGATGCCTGTACCAGCTGTCTGAGTATGAGGGCAGTAACACGTGCTGCATCATGACGCATGATGGCTGTACCAGCTGTCTTAGTGTGAGGGCAGTAACACGTGCTGCATCGTATCGCATGATGCCTGTACCAGCTGTCTGAGTGTGGGGGCAGTAACACGTGCTGCATCATGACGCATGATGCCTGTACCAGCTGTCTGAGTGTAAGGGCAGTAACACGTGCTGCATCATGACGCATGCTGCTTGTACCAGCTGTCTGTAGCTGTAACGGCAGTGCCACAAATTGCTGATGCTCCTACGCAGAGATTGTTGTGCTGCATGGGGCAGCAATAGTCTTGCTGGTCTTTGCTGCTGCTGGCATCAAACTACAGCTAACATTGTTACTGCTGCTGATATCAGCGCTACAGCGGTACTGCTACTGCTGCTGACATGAAACTACTACTAGCATTGTTACTGCTGCTGATATCAGCACTGCAGCGTTACTACTACTGCTACTGTCATCAACACTACAGCTGATGTTACTACTACTGCTGGAATTAAACTACAGCTGATGTTTTTGGTGCTGCTAACATCAACACTACCGCTGATGTTACTACAGCTGCTGACGTCAAACTACAGCTGATGTTTCTGGTGCTGCTGATATCAATTCTACAGCTGACGTTACTACTGTTGCTGACATCAACTCTACAGCCAACGTTGCTACTGCTGTTGTCATGAAAATTACAGCTGACGCCACTACTGCTGCTGATATCAGCACTGCAGTGTTACTTCTACTTCTGCTGACATCTACACTACAGCTGACGTTTCTACCGCTGCTGACATCAACACTAAAGCCGACGTTGCTACTGCTGTTGTCATGAAAATTACAGCTGACGCTACTTCTGCTACTGATACCAGCATTAAAGCATTACTTCTACTGCTGCTGACATTTACACTACAGCTGACGTTACTGGTGCTGCTGATATCAACTCTACAGCTGACGTTACTACTGCTGCTGACATCAACACTACAGCCGACGTTGCTACTGCTGTTGTCATGAAAATTACAGCTGACACCACTACTGCTGCTGATACCAGCACCAAAGCGTTACTTCTACTGCTGCTGACATCTACACTACAGCTGACGTTACTGGTGCTGCTGACATCAACACTATCGCTGAAATTGCTGCTACTGCTGCTGCTGATAGCACCACTTTTGCTTCCTTGCTACTGCTGATATAAACATTTTCGGACACATGATATCACCACTACAGCTGACATTGCTGCTGTGGCAGCTGCTGCTGCCTCCAAGCACTCCTGCTATCCGCTGTATGAAGCAAGAGCGTTCATGCTAGGCAAGCATTTCGAGGTCACCAACCGCTCAAATGTCAACAGACGTCTTGCAAGCACATCACACAGACATGCAGCCACTTACGGACGCACTACCAGACATGTTATGACCAGCCACTATAACAAACTGTTGACAGGTAGGAATGCCACGTGGTACTAAGGGAACACTGTTCTGTCCATATTCACTTCGTTCAACTAAGTATAGTGATTCGGTCTCGTCAAAAAGATATTGATGCAAACGATATCGCAATTTTTCAGTGTCCGATCCAACATTTCGTCTGATTTGTTTGGAATACTGAAGTTTTCAAAATAGAGATCAAGAAGCGAGCGCTGGAGTATTGACTCCAGGAGTTTTCTTCAGAGCAATAACGCGTAACAGTTTCGATCTAGGCAGCAGAATTGAAATATGCAAAAGATCCAATGGAGCAGTGCGCGGGATCCTATGGCAGTGATTCCATGAAAGCCTAGTAGGGGGCTCCATTCTCCCAAGGCAGGGCCCAATAGAGACCCTTACTAATTCTTCTCAACCTCTACCCTGGTCAAAAGACATGCTCAAAGAGAGGTGCAGTTCCGACGGTGAAATTTGCTACTTGTACACAGATTTTATAGAAAACGATTAACACTGATTTACTAGAAATTGTTAACTAGATTAGTGAGGAAACAGTACATTGGTTCTATAAGTCAGATACTAATACACCTGCAACACCTTTGTCAGGTTAATCAATAGATTAAGGATTCGGGGAGAAAGAGGCTGACAGATAATCTATAAGACTATGGATGGAACAGGAAACGACAGGCTCGCAGGTAATCTATATGATTATGGATGGAACAGGAAACAACAGGCTGGCAGGTAATCTATAATACTATGGACAGAACAGGAAACACGATTGTATTTCCATGCTCTATGAATGACGGTCGTATGTTGATCAATGTCTGTAGGGCTTCTTGTATAGAGTCTATTTATCTGGTGGTTGGCAATTCTTTTCATTTGCCTGCCCCAATCATTAATGGTTAACGTGATTTAAAAATTCAATTTAACGTGCCCAGTGAATGTCGGTGAGTCAGTCCAGAGTTCTTGTCCTCCACCCACCATTCATTAGAGTGCAGGAGTGTATGACCTGGCGCAGCGCTTAGTTCAGGAGTGTATGACCTGGCGCAGCGCTTAGTGCAGGAGTGTATGACCTGGCGCAGCGCTTAGTGCAAGAGTGTATGACCTGGCGCAGCGCTTAGTGCAGGAGTGTTTGACCTGGCGCAGCGCTTAGTGCAGGAGTGTATGACCTGGCGCAGCGCTTAGTGCAGGAATGTATGACCTGACGCAGCGCTTTGTGTAGGAGTGTATGACCTGACGCAGCGCTTAGTGCAGGAATGTATGACCTGACACAGCATTTTGTGTAGGAGTTTATGACCAGGCGCAGCGCTTAGTGCAGGAATGTATGACATGACGCAGCGCTTTGTGTAGGAGTGTATGACCTGGCGCAGCGCTTAGTGCAGGAATGTATGACCTGACGCAGCGCTTTGTGTAGGAGTGCATGACCTGGCGCAGTGCGTAGTGCACACAAGTGTTAGGTCATCCATCCGCTGTGAGCTGTTGATCGGAACCCGCCAGCCTTTTCTACGCTAACCTCTAAACGATAATCAAATAGTATTCCTAACACGAGTTAGTGATTCAATGGTTCCGATTACTCGGCGATAACTCATACGGGGTATTAGGAATATGGGTGTGGGTGTGAGGAAGCTGCTTGGTCAGGCCAAGGGGTCAATGAACCAACCAACTCCTGATGCAGCTCCAGTGCATTGGGGAAGGTGGCGCAGCTTCAGGTTTACTCGGGAACTCGAACCCATCCCTATACCCTATAGATCTGCTTGAGCCCTATCCTCCCGGAATAATGATGTTGAGTATTTCGTATTACTTGGTGCGGTTAACCTTGGAGGAGTGGCAGTGCGTACAAGTGCTCGGCGGTGCGGTGATCGGGAAGAAGTTCTTGCGCAAGCTCAGTGTTGCCACGAGCCGCCAGACAGCGTGACTTGGTCGCACGCAGGAAGGAAACATAGGCGCACCACGGTTATGCACCTGATGAACCCCTTTCGAAATGCGTGTGTGCATCCGAGGTTTTTTGTCTAAGCTCCAGTGCACCTGATGCGTCAATCCAAGCTTTGGATAGAAGGTCATTATTTCCGAGAACCATGAGCATCTGATGAGCCAATCCCAATTTCCGACATAAGAACTTTTTTTTTCAATAAAAAATTGTGCATGAGATGAGTGAATACATAAGTTATTTACACCAGATTAGTCCTGTATGAACTCTTGTGCACCTGATTGGAAGATCCCATTTTTGAACACCTGATCGGCTTTTCAAGAATATTTTGCAGCTTAACCTCATCTCGCTGCACATCAACGCATTTGGTATTAATTCACTAGCATGTCGCCTCTTGAAATCCCTTGTTCGAATGACCTTTAGGTTCAGGTGAAGCGGATGCATAATTATGTATACGCTTGACCTATGTTTAGCATCCAGACATCTATTGCACGCGTTGCAAACAAATGAAGGTAATCTTGCGGAGCCATGATAAGATTGCCTACAGAAAACTGAATATTCTGATCAAAATATCGTATCCGCAGCGCATTACGCTATTGCAAGCTCATTAATGAGCTGAACGTCCTGAAGGGTTTGTGGTACACTCGTCGGTGTCCGTAGGGAAATCATTGCTGACACCAATTTCAGGTGTCTGTCTGGGTGTGAGCGCTAACATACAGTACATCGCTGATTAGTCGCTGCGTTATGCAAGTGTGTTTTCTTATTGTGTGTCCTCAACGGGTAGGGTATTTACGATGGAATTATTTAACCCAGAAAGTGTTTACGACGGAAACAATTCTACGGATTCATTTTAACTGGAAACTGTTTTCGATCGAAAGTGTTTACGAAGAAAAGGTTTTCAATCGAAAACCTGTAGCCTGGAAAGAAGATTGAACATTTTGTTCGTTGGCATGAAACGTTTTTGCTCAGAAAGGGAATTGGAGCGAAAGTGTTTAGGATGGAATGTTGATAGCATCGAATTATCCAGGATAGAAACTATTTACGACGGATTTTTTTTCGCTGGAAGTGCTTACGATCGAATCGTCTGTTGTGAGCAACTCGATTCAGTCGAATGTATTTCAGACGGGAAATATTTTGGGCGGAATCTGTTTAGAACGGAAAGTGTTTACGCTGGATTTATTTTATTTGGGTAAATGGACGATGAACAAGGAAGCACGATACATCTTTCTTGTAAGGTTAGGTTAGGTTAGGTTTGGCTAGGTTGGTTACAGCTAAAAATATACTATCCAACGACAACTTCCAGGGAAAATAAATTCCATCGTAGATTTTTCCGTCCTAAACACTTTTGTTCAAAACCATTTCTGGGCCAAACTATTCGATCCTATGCATAACGGTGTCAGATGAGTTGGGGTGGTTTTCAGCTAGGATTCTTTCCATCGTAAAATTTTCGAGGCAAAATAATTCGAGCGTAAACACTTTCGGTCCTAAGGAATTCCGTGCTAAACGCTTTCGGTTCTAAAAAAATTATTTGAAAATGCGTCCCAGCGTGTTGAAATTCGATCGTAAGCGTTTTCCGTCGTATCAACATTCCATCCTATATTTTTCCAAGGTAAGATATTCGCTGGTAATAGCTTTCCAGCCTGAACACATTCCGTTCAAAACTTTCCAGCCTAAACACTTTCGAGGCTGAATGTCTCCGTCGTAAACATGCCACCCGTCCTCAACTACCACTAGTCTTGACGCATCTGGTGTATTGAGTGAACGGTATTTTACCGTTGCATTCGTCTTAGTGTCGAAATCTCTGTATTTATGATTGTGTCTACTATTAGCATTGTGGCGATGTTTGGCACTTTATTGTCAGTTAGTTTCCGTAGTCAAGATACTTCAAATGTGTATGTCCGGTATTATTTTTCTTCGAAGTCGATTACTTTACCAAGGAGCCTTTGACAGGTCTATTTGATAAGCTTGCAATAGCAAAACATGTTATAGATTAGAAATGTTTGTAGGAACTAGAATTTCGCTCACTCTTACTGAGTCTTCAAATTACATTGATGTTGGTATATAGATGTAGATGTACATGTATATATAGATAAAAGTATGTAGATATTGATATAGATATGCATCAATTACACAGTGAAGGCTCGCAATTGTCGAATTCCAAACACGATTTTTATATCAAGATTAATATTCTTTGTGTGTTTCATGCTATCGCAATACTATATAAGTGCACAGTTTTACAAGAGTCAGTATACATGCCAGGTAGAGCTAGGCCTGTCTGAGCACTTGAAGGGTCAGAGCTACGGGCTCTTTTTTTCTTCCGATTTCCACAGTCTCTGTATCGATGAGATATGTCTGCACACGGAGCAATCAAAAGAGTATACAACATCAAGGGAGTTATCTTGTCATGACTTCACACTTGGATTGCTCCTTCTGCCCAGCTGGCGGCATGACCGAGATGCGTTTGCAACTCCTGCATGAAGTGCAGCTGACCCAAAATAAGGGCACACCAACAGTCGCCGACATTGCTCCTTCCTGCCCAGCTGGCGGCATGATCGGGATGCGTTTGCAACTCCTGCATGAAGTGCAGCTGACCCCATATAAGGGCACACCAACAGTCGCCGACATTGCTCCTTCCTGCCCAGCTGGCGGCATGACCGAGATGCGTTTGCAACTCCTGCATGGAGTGCAGCTGACCCCATATAAGGGCACACCAACAGTCGCCGCCATTGCTCCTTCCTGCCCAGCTGGCGGCATGACCGAGATGCGTTTGCAACTCCTGCATGGAGTGTAGCTGACCCCATATAAGGGCACACCAACAGTCGCCGACATTGGATATCACAATGGCGCCAGTTGAGTCAATGTAACTTTTGGTGTGCGTGGTGTCGCTGCCGCTATCTTTTTGCTTGGTGCCACTGCCACTATCTCTGTGCGTGGTGTCACTGCTACCGTTTGTGTTTGTGGTGCTACGCCCACTATCTGATTGCGTTGTGCCACGGCTACGATCTGTGGGGTGCCACTGCCACTATCGGTGGGCGAAGTGCCCCTGACACTATCTGTGTGCGTAGTGCCACTGCCACTACCTGTGTGCGCAGTGCCACTGCCACTATCTGGGTGCGTAGTGCCACTGAGACTATCTGTGTGGGCAGTGTCACGGCTACTATCTGCTTGTGGTGTCACTGCCACTATATGTATGCGTTGTGTCACTGTCTGTGCGCGTAGTGCCACTGCCTCTACATGTGTGCGTGGTGTCACTTCTCCTATCTGCGTGTGGTGTCACTGCCACTAGATGTATGCGTTGTGTCATTGCCACTAGTGTGCTCCCGGTCCAGCAGTTGCGCTGAGCTAAGTCGGAACCTGACCTTGCAGCGAGATGTGAGCAACAATTACGACAGATTGCGGCGCTGTTGGATGTGAGGCAACCGACGCAGCTGCGAGAAGGGAAAAACAACTGGGGCAAACGGCTTATGGAGGAAAAACAACGGGGAAACGGCAAATTGTACATAAGCAGCTGGGGCAACTGCTTGTGGAGGAAAAGCAGCTGGAGCAACTGCTTGTGGAGGAAAAGCAACTGGGGCAACTACAAATTGTGGAAGAAGAGCTTGGGCAACTGATTGTGGAGGAAAAAAACTGGAGCAACTACAAATGGTGGAAGAAGAGCTGGGGCAACTGCATGTGTAGAAAAAGCCGCTGGGGCAACTGCATGTGTAGAAAAAGCAGCTAGGGCTACTGCTTGTGGAGGAAAAAACAGCTGGAGCAACTGCTTGTGGAGGAAAAGCAGCTGGGACAACTGCTTGTGGAGGGAAGGCAGCTGGGGCAACTGCCATCTAATTATCTAACGGACTGTCTAACTTAAAGACACAGTCTTGCGCTTACCATCAGTCCAGCACAGGGGGTGGACCCGCACAAACTAAACTAAACAAGAAGGGATGCTAACACGGATTAAAGACAGTCTTGCGCTTACCATCAGTCCAACACAGGGGGTGGACCCGCACAAACTAAACTAAACAAGAAGGGATGCTAACACGGATTAAAGATACAGTCTTGCGCTTACCATCAGTCCAGCACAGGGGTGGACCCGCACAAACTAAACTAAAAAAGAAAGGATGCTAACACGGATTAAAGACACAGTCTTGCGCTTACCATCAGTCCAGCACAGGGGTGGACCCACTCAAACTAAACTAAACAAGAAGGGATGCTAACACGGATTTATGAAGAATGATAATTAGTCTCGCCTGGAAACCTCGTCTTTTCTGTGTCCCCCAGTTTGTGGAATCCTGTCAAACATATACATGGAAATCAAGGTACACTCACATGCCCCATGACATGTGTTGTGTCCACGAACACAAGCCGGTTTCGTGCTTGCGGCGCTGCGCCCATTACACGTGGCCATGTAACATACACCTCTCACGAGCACCGCAGTGTTATGTGAATATCGTGTTACGCCAAGTCATGTCCTGTCACATTCTGTCACGTCTTATCACGCCTCTCACATTTTGTCACGTCCTGTCACATCTTGTCACGTCATGTCACGTCCTGTCACGTTCTGTAATGTCCTGCCATGTCCTGTCACGCTATGTCACGCCCTGTTATGTTCTGTAATGTTCTGTCTCTTCCTGTCATGTCAAATCAAGTCACGTTCTGCTACTTCAAGTCACATTCTGCCACTTCAAGTCACGTCCTCTGTGTCACATCAACCCAGCCTGTTCTTGGAAGGTTGAGTGATAGCACGCTAGCCCGGCTGGCCAAAATCAGTGTTTTGGGCATCATGTTTGGTCTGGGTACGTATTACAAATATTTTGTTTGAATTTCAATAGATAATTCTAGACAACGTGTTTGGGCAGCAGTTTATAGAGTGTCTGGCCCAACACTGGGCACAGGCTACTGGGAACGTGCTACCGGGCACAGGCTACTCCGAGGAAAGGTAGGGACAGGAACAGGCCACGGAAGTGTGCTCAGATCAGCTATGGTGCTGAGAACCATGATCTACTGAAGGAGCCGCTGCTTACGTTGTTCTTTCTCTCCACACTGATGATTCCTGCTCCTCATTCCCGGACAATGTACATTCCAAGTCAATGTTGGTTCAAGTGCTCCTACTCAGGCCTGATATTAGCCAAGGGAATACATGAATTAATCGAATTTCTAGGCGTGAAACTGTGTCATCGTGACATCAATATACTCAGACTGTCTAGTTGTGTGGTTCATAAAGCCCTGCATGGTGACACTTGTTGCTGTGTTGTTAACATTAGAACAACAAGTAGGGCATTCGTCAACAATTGATGAGGTTAACGTCGTAGCAGCTGCTGCAATAATCCACGCATTGTATTGATTTGATTACATCATTAATTGTATATATCCAGTGCTTCAATAATGGTATAAGATTCTACAATGGTTGTTGTCAGTGCGGCAACTACTGTCTGATGCAGCACCATTGTCAGCAAGTCTGGCAGGTACAATCGTGCGTACAGCAGCGGCACATTATAACCGCGGCAATTGCCTCCGCAGCAGTGGCGGCAGCGGCGAGAACAACAGTGAAGAGGTTAAGTAACCTAAGAGTCTTCGTTAGAGTTGAAGGCCGCAGCAACAGAGGCAAGAAGAGCAGCAACATCAACACCTTCGCTCCAGCACAGTGTGAGGTAACGCAGCTCGTGCGCCGACGTTGTTGCATGGGGGCTCAAACAAGAGCTCTGCAGCAGGCGATTGGGACTGCTGCTATATTGTTGCAGTTGCTATTATTGCTGCAGTTGCTGCTGCTGATTCTGTTTATTATGATACTACCGCTGTCGATATCGTTTTTTATGGTGCTGCTATGGATGCCGATGTTGCTATTGTTGCTGCAGTTATTGCAGTTTTGTAGGGTTTTCTTCTTGTTCTGTTTCCTATTGCTACTTGTGTATTGTTTCTTAATTTTGTTTTATCTGCCCCTATCGGCAGTCGCTCACAACATCTTCACAATACACACTATGACTTGCTCTATGTACAGTTTCCAAGTACTTTGTTCGAGTTTATCAATCTATATTCATTTGTAA
>SDVV010044349.1:0-10164 GCA_016164225.1 Gammarus roeselii
ATGATGTTTGTCACGATGTCATACGATGGCCCATCTGAAAGAGAACATCTTGATCACACCTTGTATTGCTTTCAGGAGTCTCTGTACAAGAAATGATGTTTGTCACGATGTCATACGATGGCCCATCTGAAAGAGAACATCTTGATCACACCTTGTATTGCTTTCAGGAGTCTCTGTACAAGAAATGATGCTTGTCACGATGTCATACGATGGCCCATCTGAAAGAGAACATCTTGATCACACCTCGTATTGCTTTCAGGAGTCTCTGTACAAGAAATTGAATGATAGCGCTCAGGAGCTTATCGACCAAGAACACCACAAGGCAGACGTCTTCGACAAGGCTGCGAAGGACGTCATCCAGAGGTTCTACGCCGTGCAAGCCAAGTTGCTGGAAAAGGAAAAGTCATCTTCGTACGAAGAAGTGGCTGATCTGCTCCTCCAACTGGAGGCGCTCATGTATAATCTGAAGAGGACAAAGGTTGGCGGATGTTCTTCTTCATATTTGTATAGGTTCATTTTGCAATTCAATCTTTGAAATCGAAATAGCTGGGACTGTTCCGATGGGTCTGGAAAAATGAACAAACAGTAGATAAACATATCTTGTTGTTGTTGCTGCTGCTTTCGATCAAATCGGCTCAAAAGTGGGTACTGTAGGAGGGTCTTCTGGTAAAAGTTACATTTGTTATTTGCATACTGCAAAGGGATCAATTTCCAATTTTAATTACCTAAATTACTCAAAAGAAATAATTCACCAATCGGGTCACAACATGACTATAAGCGAGCAGGTCACTGACCTATAGCAAATTTAACATACCACTTTCGTCTTCATATCTCCCAGCATAAGCTGACTAGCCAGAACATCGGAGAAAACGAGATGTTCGTCCACAACGGGCTGGAACAGGTGAGGTTCATCCAACTGGAAGTGACGGTGGTGAGGAAGAGTTTCAACGTGGTGGCCAAGGCTGGCTCTAAGTTTAAGGACGCCAAGGATTCTGTTTCAAAACACCTTATCCAGAAGCTGAAACAATTCCACAAGGAGTTCAAAGACCTTGACGTTGCCCTCAAGTCGAGGAAAGCATCGTTCGAGACTGCCCTGGTGATCGCCAACCTCCAGCAGGACGTAATGGAGCTCAGCGATTGGCTGGGAGCCACAAAGAAACGTCTCCAGAAGAAAATTCTGGAGGTGGACTACAAAGCCTTGGTTATGCAGCGAGAACAGATCAGAGTAAGTTACTTTTAAAGTACTACTTAGTTTCTACATGTATACATCTCGATAAACTCTTACCCCAAATATGTAAGTGCATTGATGTTACCAGGTAATTGGGCATTAAAGATTCTAACGGGAAAGAATGATATCTACTTCTAGCTAAACCAAGAAAAAGTCAATATGAATTACTCAGGCATCAGATGAATAGCGCTCATATATTTTGTGCCGAAGCGAAGGGGATTGCCAGAGATGACTACCTTTACACGGAGAAGAATTACGTGGTAAAAATACACACCTGGTCGTGTAGCTTTTAGGTTCAAAAACAGCCCAGCAAATCGTGTAGAGCTATTCCAAATTCGCACAAAGAGTTTTAATTCGTTTGGAAACATTAAGATTTTAAAACCTACAGATTTACCTGCCATAACTACCTTTATGACACGCTCATGCAGTCTTGTGTAATTACGATCGAACGATTCGTACATTACACATTCGTGATGTTGTTATACGAGCTTCAACTGTCTTTTCATGAATTTTCGTGTTCGCTTTTCACTTCACGAAGTTTGATCGTGCAAATCGATCTTTTTAAACTAAATTGTTAACGCCCTCTGTACGAAGGTAATGTCTGTACACGTGTACACTAATAAATTTGACTTTGCTCGGTGAGAAATCGATCACAGCTTGTTGACATCTCCAAACACATGATCTTAAAAAGACGTCATACTTATCTTCGTTTGTTTGCACAGCTGGCCGAAGAAGAACACGCCTCTCGCCAGCCTCTGGTGGCAAAAATAGGCACTGACCTAAGCTCACTGAGGGACCTGCGGCAGCCGGGCTTCCTGACCCTGGAGAAGGAGGTGAACGTGGCCCTCAAGAGGTACAAGAGGATGACCTTCCGGTTCGAGGTGCAGATGAAGAGGGTCGACCGCCTCATAATCGCTGCTGAGGTAACTTCCTAAACTCCAATTACCTCTCCTGCGTTTTATAAGTTTTACAAGGACCATGAGTTGTTACGATAATGTGGTGTTGCTCCTACTCTTTGAAAAATGCTTCATTCAATTATATATTAAACTCTCCATCGTGATAAGCAAAAATAACATATTTCCTCATATATTTTCAATACGTTCAAAATGCTGCAAATATATAATAGCCGAAGATGCGCACGCTATTTGTTTTTTATGTTGATGTGCATACCATCATATATACGTGGTAGGTGGAAGTCATATGTGATAACACGACTTCACACGCATTTGCGTGTCACCATGCATTTGAATTACTGTGACAGCACACTTGAGAGATATCATGACGTCACACACGTTAGTGAAACTTCGAACGCTTTAGCGTGACGTCACACATGTTAGCGTGGCATCAACCATGCTGACAAGTCCCTCTCCTCACCTTGGTTTCAGCTTCTGGACCAGCTTTCCCAGGCCGAGTGTTGGCTCAAGGAGCGACAGGAGCGGGTGACTGGCGCCGACATTGGCAAGACGACCCTCCAAGTCGATGAGGACTTCCGACAGCTCGGTAGGACGGAGGCCGAAGTTGCCAGCTTCCATCCGCGACTCGTCCAACTTCAAGTGGCAGCTACCAAAGCGATGGTCCTCGAGAGTAAACCAAGATTAGGGGTAAATACAGTGTTTGTGAATAAGATTTTTAAAATGTTTTTTATTACGTTGATATGATCAAAACCAGGTATATGATGCGCAAAAGGATTTGCGAAGGGTTAGTTTAGAAATAAATTGATGAGAATGAATCCACATTTTCATATTTTTCTCGAGAAAATCTTGCATTGATGGTGAATAAAACATATTATTTGCATGATGTTCTATCAATTATGGATCACGGTTGGTTTCATGACGAGATTCGCTGACTTATAGATATGCTCATCTTTTTATTAATATTGTCCCTCTTAAGTAATATTTTGTGACGCGCAATTTACTAAGCTTCAAGGGGCTGAAAAACACACCCTTCATATCACCAATTTCAAATTTGATATAAGGATCCGGAGTAAATCAAACATACCAATGTGATAGGCAAAGAAGGAAATAATGTAGATGAGAGTGAATTTGTTGAGATTTTTTTGGTTCCTAAATCCCGATTTAACAAAACATTGAAATAAAAATATTTTCCGGCGAAATTTCTATTTTTTAATCCACGTACCTACAGCTGAAGACCTCTCAAGATGGTGGCTGCAGCAGCAGTGGAAGCAGCAGCAGTGACTCTGAAGCGGACTCTACCCCTTCGAAGGAGCTGGTGAAGATGAATGCGCCTCAGGTTCTGGCCTTACACAACTACAATGCGAAGGGGGTGGACGTGGTGAAGGGTGATGTGAGTGAATGGGTCATGGTGGCTAAGGGGGATGGCACGGTGAAGAAGGGGTTTGAGAAGAGGGTGGTCACCCTGGGCAAGGGCGATGCAAGTGGTGGAAAGGGAGGAACAGAGGATGGTGAATGGGGTGGACGTAGTGAAGAGCAATATGAGTGCGGACAGAGAAGGGGATGTTAAAGGAAGAAGAACGAAAGACCCAAAATAAAACTCAATATAAATTGCTTCGATTTCACTTTGATTTTGTACTCATACTTAATTTTTTACTAGATCATTTATGTGGTCTGATCTACTGAAAGAGATGGCCCTTCTTAACATGTAACTCATTAAATGGAAAAATATTGCACTGTTATATATTTTCCGGCAAATTCAGAAAGAACGGGCACAGGATAAATCATAGGAAGAAGTTAACGTGTTATTTCATAGCGTCACATTACATTCACTATGCCCAAGCACTTGGTCAGAGCGATCCGCGTATATCATAGGAAGAAGTTAATGTGTTATTTCAGTAAAAAAATTCAAACAATATTTCAATACTGTAATATACCTTTCATAATGTCTGGATTAGCATCATCAAATGTAAAAAGTCCAACTAAGTAGAGTGCTTTTATCAGTTGCTGCAATAAAAAGAACAAAATTTGGTGTGCATTTTCAGAAGCTGATTTTGGTCTCGTCCAATGAAGATGGCTGGAGCAAGGTCAAAAAGCAATCAAAAGTCGGATATATTCCGACGTCATACATCAAAGAGGTTGGCCAGGTCACGGTTACTGTGAAACAAAAGGTTCCATCACAACCCTCATCTGGCAAGGACTATGCTGGGATCAAGAAGCAAGAAAAGGATCTCAACGGTAAGCTGTTGACGATCTTGATTCCACTTAGTTGTTAGGAATTTTTCCATCACATTTGTAAAAAAATGTTTAAATTGTGTCGTTCTTGGTGCCTTTGAGGTTTGAAACTCATCTAGTCATCCTAAATAATAGCTTAACGCTTTTTATCGATTCATTTGAGTGTCTATCCTGGGGGTTACCTCGAGGAATTCTTACTCTGAATCTGTAGCCCAATATGCTCATGCCGTGTACGCCTGTTGTCTCAAGAGGCTAAGAGAATTATTAACATTGGCCACGCATATATATTTATTTGAATATTCAGAAACAGTACGTAATTCCGAGGGACTGATGACTGGTTTGACATTTCAGAAAAGATCGGCAGCCCCCTTAACTCGATTAAAGGATTTTACTCGGAACTTCAGCAAGCATGTAAGAGACGACGAGTTGCTTTGGAAGATGCAATGCAGTTGCTGTCCTTCTTGGAATCCTGCACCAAGTTCAGGTCGTATATCCAGGAGTTGGAGAAGTCAGTCCAGACAGCAATCAAGGGTACCGCCAACAAGGAGGAGGCCATTCGTGACCTGAACTTGTACAGTGTGCGGGTAGCGACCGGGGAGAAGGAGATGCGAGACATCGCCAAGAAGGCGAAGCAACTTGTCGAAGCTGATCACAAAGACATAGAACTCATCGAAAAAAACTACCAGGAAACCGCTGTGGAATGGAACAGGCTGATAGCCCTTCAAAAACCAAGGGACAATAAGCTGGCAGACCTTTCTAGAGCTGATGAGTTTGAGGCCCAGTGTGGGGAACTGAAGGTCGGAGTCCTTGCAATGGAGAAGAAGATGAGTTCCAACGACTTGGGACATAACCTAACCATAACACTGTCCTTCATTATTGAACACGAGAGGCAGCTTAAGGAGATGAACGCGATAGACAAAATGGTAGGTCTTGGGGCTGGCACATTTTTAGCGTTATTGAGGTTTGAAATAAGGTACCGGCACTGCATGCTTATAATGACATCATTCTTGATCTCATACATTGGAGCTATTAGGTTCGCTTTTAAGTCAACGAGTAGATAGTTCGCTTACTATCGAATCTGTGCCAAAATACGTAACCACTAAGCTACGGTTATTCTGCAATTATCAAGTTGGTTTACACACTTAGCTTAAGCAAGGAATTTAAATCATAATAATAGTAATAATTATAACTCAACTACAACCATCATTGGTTCGTATTGCAATTAAAACATTCACCTTAATCTATGGTTCAATTGATGTACAGACTCATACCACCAGTGAGAATATTGCTACAAAATTACCGAACACAATACAAAAAAGTTAAAGCATTGAAAATGAAGAAGCAGAAGATCAACGGGATCCCTTGGTGATCAGTTTCAGGTTTTCATCAACTCTCCAGATTGCTTATAAATCTCATGCTAAAGAAATAACACGGATTTAAATAAAAGTACTTCCTAAATGACAATTAGATATAAATCGTTCCTGCAAGTCAACAATATGAGAGGTTACTCTTTCTTAAAGATGACCGCTGCGGGCCTCAACACCGTCGGTGAATCAGCACGGGAGGAGACACTTGGTGACCTGAAGAAGAGCTGGAAGCATGTGAAGGGGCTTGCAAGCACCAGGGGTGAGAGACTCCAGGTGGCCCTCAAGGTTCACCGAGCACTCAACGAGATCAATGTGAGTGATGAGTGACGTGGTGACAGACAACCTTGGTGAGTATTGGTCAAAACATGTTGATCAGTGAACTGTATCATGTGAGTGATGGATGACGTGGAGGGAGACAACTTTAGTGAGTGATGACGTGGAGGGAGACAATTTTAGTGAGTGCTGGATGACGTGGAGGGAGTTAACTTTAGTGAGTGATGGATAACATGGTGGGAAACAACTTTAGCTAGTGATGGATGACGTGGAGGGAGACAACTTTCGTGAGTGATAGATGACATGGAGGGAGACAACTTTAGTGAGTGATGGACGACGTAGAGGGAGACAACTTTAGTGAGTGATGGATGACGTCGAAAGAGACAACTTTACTGATTGATGGATGGCGTGGAGAGAGTCATCTCTAGTGAGTGATGGATGACGTGGTGGGAAACAACTTTAGTTAGTGATGGATGACGTGAAGGGCGACAACTTCTGTGAGTGATGGATGACATGGAGGGAGACAACTTTAGTGAGTGATGGACGACGTAGAGGGAGACAACTTTAGTGAGTGATGGGTGACGTGGAAGGAGACAACTTTAGGGATTGATGGATGGCGTGGAGAGAGTCATCTCTTGTGAGTGATGGATGACGTGGTGAGAAACAACTTTAGTTAGTGATAGATGACGTGGAGGGAGACAACTTTCGTGAGTGATGGATACCGCGGAGGGAGACAACTTTAGTGAGTGATGGATGGCGTGGGGGAATCAACTTTTATGAGTGATGGCTGACGTGGTGGGAGACAACTTTAGTGAGTGATAGATGATGTGGTGGGAGTCAACTTAAGTGAGTGATGGATGACGTGTAGGACGAACACGTTAGTGAGTGATGTATGACGTGTAAGGAGACAACTCTAGTGAGTGATGGATGACGTGGAGGAAGTCGACTTTAGTGAGTGATGGATGATGTGGAGGGGTATCAACTTCAGTGTTCTAGAAAAGTAATGGTTGTCAATACACACACACACACACACACACACACCGAGCGCTGACCGAGACCAGTCAGTGGTGGGCGACATGTTCGGAGACAACTGTGAGCCCTTTACAAGACACTCAGAGCCCTGAACGAGATCAATGTGTGCGATGATTAACTTGGAGATATAACCTTTTGTTGCTGTGCTGCATTGCAGAACGGTACTGTGTGTGTAATCTACATGGAAAATATTGCCATACACGAAGGTGACGCTGATGAAAACACAACACGATTCATTCACTAAATTTAACTTTAATGTTGATGTTTTTCGAGTACTTGATATGAGTCAACATAATTCTAATATGACAAGAAGGCGCTCTAAAAGCTGAAAATTCGTTTCCTTAGTGTCATTCATGGATAAGTTGATTATATGGCCGTACTGTAGTGGACATACCGTTCACTTTCACAAACAAGGTGAGGGTCCGAATGCCGCTTAAAATTTAATAGCCATGCAGCCTTTCAAGAAGGGCATTCGGCCAATAAAAGAGCTCACTATGCCAATCAAAAGATTTGAGTGATAGGGTAAAATGTTAATTTTTCTATGCTATTTTTTTCGTAAAGCTCCACAAGCTGTTCGTGCGATCTGTAACCTACAATTTTGTTTAAAACCAGGACGCCATGACCTGGATCAAGACAATTCACAAGGTGATCAACGCCTCGGGCGAAGATGGTCATCCAAAGGTTTATCTCAAGGCCCACAAGGAGCTCGGCTCCACGCTCCAAAAGAAGCTGCCTGAGATCGACATCAAGTGCGAGGTCGCGAAAGGTTCTCTTGGTGATAGTCCCCTCGAAGACATCCTCAATAAGAAGGTCAGTGGGACGATATCACAAGTGTAGGAGGAATGCTAACGTTTCTTTCTAGTGGCTGTATTTCCATGTTAACCATGTTCGTGGGACATGTTAACCATGTTCGTGGGACATGTTAACCATGTTCGTGGGACATGTTAACCATGTTCGTGGGACATGTTAACCATGTTCGTGGGACATGTTAACCATGTTCGTGGGGCATGTTAACCATGCTCGTGAGACATGGTAACCATGTTCGTGGGGCATGTTAACCATGTTCGTGGGACATGTTAACCATGTTCGTGGGACATGTTAACCATGTTCGTGGGGCATGTTAACCATGCTCGTGAGACATGTTAACCATGTTCGTGGGGCATGTTAACCATGTTCGTGGGACATGTTAACCATGTTCGTGGGACATGTTAACCATGTTCGTGGGACATGTTAACCATGTTCGTGGGACATTTATGTTCCTAAATCGAACCAGAACGCAACTCTATTTTAAGTCGATGATTCTAGTAATCGATGCTCCGATCTTCCAACACATAAATTACCGCTCGACCACGCAGGGCAACTGCGAGGAAACGTTGCTTTACGATATTCAACCCTGCCCGAAGTTCACAGCAAACGTAGCTCAAGACGAATTTTTTTCGACGAGTGATTACGTGACGCTCTTGCTCAACAAACTCGGCCATAGTTGAACTTAAACGAACGACTAAATCTTGATGAAGCTAGAAGTGTTTTCAAAATACAGAACAAAACGTCTTGTTCAAATTGGTATTGCATTCTCAAATCGTAAAGCAGTCCACAATCGCTCAACGTGTGATCGGAGTTTTATTGATACCGAGTTGAGATGAGGACAGACTAGTGCAAAGGCGTCTTCAGTTTCAGGCCTCAAATATTCCAACATTCTACCGGCAGTGGTTAGAAATGCTACCAACGCATCTACTTTTAGAAAAAATTGTACCGCTCGACGCTCGCAGTCGAAAAGTATTAGCAAAATTAAAAGACCACCGTAGGCGACAAAATATGTAAGCAGCAGTAGAACTTGGTAGCGGACCCTCACAACACGAGAAGTTCCAAACCTAAATCACCAACATCTTTGACACTTCCTCAGCACGCGAAAGTGACTCAGGGTATCCGCAAAGCGCCGCAGTATGTGAACTCATTTGTATTTGGATAATTGTTGGTGTGCAATTTATGTAAATATATGGGGCATCTCTTCTAGGCAAGAAAACTGACAATTTCACCTGATATCGGGCGCGTTGCAAGAATTCTCCAAGGTGGCTGGTACGTCGTGATACACGGTATCCGCAAAGCCACGCAGTATTCGAACTCCCTAGTATTTGGATACATGTTAGAGTATAATATATGTAATTATGCAGTGTATCTCTTCAGAGAAAGCACAGTGACCACGTTACGTGACATCAGGCGCGTAGCCAGAATTTTCCCTTAGGAGTCACGGATTTCTCAATCTTTTAATGATTGGACTCGGAAAAAACATTTTTTCCTAATTCAAACTGACTGCATGCTGAGGTATACGATGAAAAATTTACATAATTTATACCTCAGTTTTAACCAAATTATATTATCTTTTAATTGGCCTCACACTCGCCCTGAATGGTTGCCTTTGCATTAAAATTAAACTGCACCACTTTTCTTACAATTCCATCTGCGCTAAATGAGTTATTCTGTGCAGTTTTGATTGAATTCAGCAACTGCAACAGTATTTGATACTTCGATACATGCACATGTAGCACATTTTCTTGGTACTGTAGAATACTTGTCGAGTAATTACATTGCAAACTTTGTGAGTTGGTTGACACTTTATCAACCAATAGCGTCACATTACATTCACTATGCCCTAGCACTTGGTCAGAGCGATCCGCGTATATGTGGACTAGCGTATGCTGGTGCTGGTGGAGTATGTGGACTAGCATATGCTAGTGCTGGTGGATTATTGTGATTCTCTGTACATTGTTAATGGTGCTGCCCTGTAGGTCCTGTTTTCATGTATTAATTATGGGATAGCCGTGTTCCACTCGCAAACATGATTAAACCCCGCATTGCAGACGTTTGTCACACGGACCCCTCTCAACTTGCGTGTTTAGGCGTAACTGGAACCCCGCATTGCAGACGTTTGTCACACGACCCCTCTCAACTTGCGTGTTTAGGCGTAACTGGAACCCCGCATTGCAGACGTTTGTCACACGACCCCTCTCAACTTGCGTGTGTAGGCGTAACTGGAACCCCGCATTGCAGACGTTTGTCACACGATCCCTCTCAACTTGCGTGTGTAGGCGTAACTGGAAGGAAGGCCGTGCACAGTTGA
>SDVV010044350.1:0-10164 GCA_016164225.1 Gammarus roeselii
TATAGACATATAGATACATAGATATATAGCCCCCAGCGTATTGAGCCATGTAGTACTCACTATGTATACACCACGCACACGTATTGAGCCATGTAGTACTCACTGTGTATGCACCACGTACACGTTTTGAGCACCCAGCGTATTGAGCCATGTAGTGCTCACTGTGTATGCACCACGTACACGTTTTGAGCACCCAGCGTATTGAGCCATGTAGTGCTCACTGTGTATGCACCACGTACACGTTTTGAGCACCCAGCATATTGAGCCATGTAGTACTCACTGTGTATGCACCACGTACACGTTTTGAGCACCCAGCGTATTGAGCCATGTAGTGCTCACTGTGTATGCACCACGTACACGTTTTGAGCACCCAGCGTATTGAGCCATGTAGTACTCACTGTGTATGCACCACGTATACGTTTTGAGCACCCAGTGTATTGAGCCGTGTAGTTCTCACAACGTACAAGGCGGGAACCCTCCCGTTGACCTTTGCCAATTTGTCCAACGTTTGAGTAAAGGCTACCCAGTAAACGGTCCTTCTAAGCTGCATAAGCTAGTAGCAAAGACTACCCTAAGCTCAGCTACCCATTCAATCTTCCATTTCTCTTTGTGTTTACGAACTAATAATCTACGCATATTCTTAACAAGACCGTGGATATAACAAGAAAACATTCCTCTCTGCGGATAAGTATATGTATACATAGATCCGTGATATACTGAGTTAGATTTTCCCACTTTACCACTCAGACAAGCTCGCGTCCCTTCTCGTTTCCTAGTGCAAAAATAACAGTACCTGGAGAGAAAGTGCGTTAGTACCCACTTGTTCAAACTCGTTAGTATTTGGTCATTGAATCAAACTCGTTCAAACTCGTTCAAACTCGTTAGTATTTGGTCATTGAATCAAACTCGTTCAAACTCGTTCAAACTCGTTAGTATTTGGTCATTGAATCAAACTCGTTCAAACTTGTTCAAACTCGTTAGTATTTGGTCATTGAATCAAACTCGTTCAAACTCGTTCAAACTCGTTCAAACTCGTTCAAACTCGTTAGTATTTGGTCATTGAATCAATATATGCGCAAAGCACAGTGCGCTGCATCAATGGATTATTTCTCATAAACATTGATAGGAAACAAAACAAATTTTAGAGAAGTAATTTATCCAAATGATAAATCATTAATTGATCAATATTCGTCTTTTTTACGAAAGCAATGAGTTATTCCTAGATTGATATTTTTATTGAATCGATACAAGCTCAATCTTTGTCCTGCATTTATTGTACTCATAATGTAGAGGTTTGTTTATCAATGTAATATAGTTTGAGTAATTTATAACACTGGAGACTGCTGCGCTCACAAGTGGCACCACACTCAGCATCTATTATCATCACAAGCAGCTGTTTTCCTCCTGTTTAAAGTTCGACTGACACTGAATGGAGAGGCGCCCTATCGCCCTGTCACAAGACCGTTAAAGTATGACTGACACTGAGTGGAGAGGCGCCCTATCGCCCTGTCACAAGACCGGTAAAGTTCGACTGACACAGAGTGGAGAGGTGCCTTATCGCCCGTCACAAGACCGTTAAAGTTCGACTGACACTGAGTGGAGAGGCGCCCTATCGCCCTGTCACAAGACCGTTAAAGTTCGACTGACACAGAGTGGAGAGGCACCCTATCGCCCTGTCACAAGACCGTTAAAGTTCGACTGACACAGAGTGGAGAGGTGCCCTATCGCCCTGTCACACGACCGCAGTGGCCTTGTTGAGGCACGAACTCAGATCATGCAACTCGCAAAACAACTCGGCCACGTGTGCCTTATTTATCAACTACAACAACCATCATGGGGTTCAAAATCAATTGAACAAGTCCTTCTGCTGTGATGAACTCCATGAATTGTGGATACCCTGGCAGTGAAGAGAACTCCACTCATAGCACCCCCGTCAGGTAAACAAGTCTGTGACATGCAAAAGGTGATATTACAGCAAGCGAAAAGTGGATCAACGCAGCTGAGGGTCAGGTGGCAGTTACGCTGTGGCCCACTGTATCAATTAAACAATCCACGCATCAACGTATGTGCAAACAAACTATTTGATGGCAGTTGATGATTGGTCACCGATATTTGATCTTTATTTTTTTAACTGGATTGCCGTATCTGGTTAAAAAATGAAGATCAAATATGGTCCATCTATCATTATCTGTCATCAACTCCAGCCTTCAGCTCCTACCTTCAGCTCCAGCCCTCAGCTCCTACCCTCAGCTCCAGCTCTCAGCTCCTACCCTCAGCTCCAGCCCTCAGCAACAACTCTCAGCCGCTACTGCCTGAGCTCTAACCCCCAGTTACTCTAACCCTCAGCTCAAGTCCCCAGCTAACTCCGCCTTCAGTGCGAGCCCTTAGATCCGCCTCAACTTTTCCTGTCATCAGCTACTGAAGGCCCTCAGTTACTCCAGTCTACGGCCTATCAAGTCCTCAGTTTCTCCAGACCACTGCTTCTCCCCTTGCTAGCTTTTTTGGCCTTCTGTTACAGCCACTAGCTTCTCCGGCACTCAAAACGAGCTCTCGGCTACTCCAACTCTCAGCTGCAGCCTTCAGCTGCACCCGCCCTCAGCTGCAGCTCTCAACTGCAGCACTCAGCTGTAGCCCCCAGCTGCAGCCTTCAGCACAGCCTGCAGCTGCATCCCGCAGCTTCGGCCCTTTGCTGATGTTTTCAGCTGCAGTCCTCAGCAGCAGCCCCCAGCAGCAGCCTCAGCAGCAGCTTCAGCAACAGCCCTCAACTGTACCCCTCACCTTCAGCCCTCAGATGAAGCCCTACTGCAACCCTCAGCTTCAGCCCTCAGTTACTCCAAATTTTCAATGAATGCGACGAAATTGTTCTGTGCTACGTCCATTCGTCGATATGTTCAGTTGCGTAACTGCTCCGACAACTGGCGCCGCCTTCATGATTTCGCTTCCTCAGAGAGACACCAACGGGATGAGCTGTTCATTAGAACGCGCTCTATTCGCTTTCTTTTCTTCCCGAGGCACACTCGAGCGGAAGACAAAAGCCCCTAATTCAGATTTTCCGTAAGAAAAACAGTCCTGTTAAATAGGGATCAGGAAAGAAAAAAGACTCGTTGAAACGAGGGTTTTGGTGGAAATAAGAATTCCTGTCGCCGGGCTTGATTCAAAAGAAAGAGACGACGAATACTGGTCCTTTGCTGGGAATGCATGATATATCGGGAACCGATATGATGTGGATTCATCATTATTTCAGTGCACTAGAAAGCCTTGGCACTCTAATCTAATCGAATCGCTTTATTATTTAATAAAGGTTGTCCTGTCTAACAGCATTGAGGCAACAACTTATTGATTGGGATACGAACCTCACGTATCATATATACACATTATTATTGATTTCATAAAACGCAATCAGTCTCATTGGATTATTTTGAGGAAACCATGGCCGGTTTCATGGTTTCACATTTTGTTCGTCGATACAATGTATATTGTAATACTGTGATATTGCAATTTGATGAGTTGATCCACCACGGTGAAAAAAATTATGATGTTCTATTAATTGATTCCCACCTTCCAATTACAATGTTAACAACTTTACGTTACAATCATTACACATCAGCATACAATAAAAGATGACTCATACATGAGATGTATGTTGTCATCATGAAACTATAACTTTCTTTATATATATTACGGTGGTGAGTTTCATTTTGTTCCTGCTTATTGGCAGGAAATTCTTAGCATTTTGGCTCGTTTTTTTCTTCGCAGAGCTCGCCTGAGTTTCTGGAGATTTTGACCGGCTGTAACCATACTATATCAATATGCTTAAATGAATTCTTAGCATTTTAAATACCAGTAGCATTGTAGTGGATTAGAGTGCATTTTTATAAAAACTGCATACCACTGGTAACCAAGGAAATGTTTATGAACGGATCAGAACATTTTTTTGTTTGAATTTGATCAAAAATTTGGCAGTAGGGGGAACTCCTCAACAATCGGAAAAGCTTACTGAGTTCCCGTCAGTCACTCTGCTTGGCCCCTTCCTTTCCCTCGGAAGGACTAATGGTCAATGCCAAACTGTCTTCATTCGTCGGTTTCCTGCTTTGTAGAGGATACCGGATTCCTAGATTGAGTGAAGGATACGCTTGATGTGGAAAATGATAAAACTGATATAAATTAAATATTCAAGTGGACTAGCAAAAACATATTGCAATTCAAAGCATATAAATTTAAATTACTTAGATTTGGACAAAATTCTGACCCTTCAAACAGAGTCTTCGTGTTTAGAATGCTTTATTCGATGGACAAAGGGAAAAAGTCGTGGCTATAGTCACATGAGACTTTGTACATGAGCAATGAGGTCCTTTGTATCAAGAGATGAAATAATGATGGGTACACACTAAAAGCTACGAATCAAAGTATTTACAGAATATTTGAAAGCTGGATACAATTTACTGACATTGACACATACGTAAGGTCAAATCCCCTAGAGGAGGGGGTGACTGGCGGCAACCCACTCCTCACACTCCTCTCATGCACTCAAACACAACCCAAAATATTGCCTTTCAACGTTAGAGGGCCCGGCCAGGATGCCACAACACACACTCTGGGCCAGGAGTAAAGTGCGAGATCAGTGTCATCAACAGGGCTCGACAGATTTAATTTGTTTCCCCTACTGAAATAAATCCATCCTCTTTATGAACGAGACGTCAAGGGCGAGAAATCAAAAGAGTTTAGTCAATACTCATCCATTCACAATCATTATGCACTCACGCTTATCCGTTGCACGGTCTAACTTTACATCCAAATGATTTATCATCCCATAATGCCCGCTTCACACCATCCACTCGACCAAGCTTCAGTCTTCCTTTAGGCCTTTGCACACTCACCTTTGCTTTCTCCCCCTTCGACCAATCTCACATTATTCATCCTCGCCACGTGACCGAATCCCTTCAGAATAAGTAAATCTGTTCTTTCCTCCAACTTCCTGGAAAACATTTGATTAGAAAAACTTGATTGTTGATCCTGTCTATCAGCGTCACTCTGAAAATACCTCACAAAACTTCCATTCAACACTCTCTTTGCTTCCATACCCAATTGCCTACAGTTTATTACACTCTTTCATTCACCTAACACTTTAAGTCCTTCCTTCATCCTAGATTTCATCTCAGTTTCCTCTTGCCCAGTCTTCTTCATATGAGAAGACAGGTACTCAAAACACAGAATTTAGGCGGCGATCGACAGAATGTGCAACTTTAAAGTGCCAAAACTGACGGTCGGTAATTTGGTATAGACTCCGGCACTAAACAGTTTCATTTACCGGGCACCTCAATTATCCATTAAAATGCCACTGCAAACAAATTGAAGTTCGGAAGTCGATTGGACAAGTACCTCGCTGTCTCTGAAAACTTGAAAGTAGTGGGACGACTCTCTACTCGAACGCTGAGGGACAACTCTCTGCTCGAACGCAAAGACGAGCGGAGATTCAACAGGCTAATGTAGCAGCAACATGTAAATGAGGATGTCACGGCACAAGTAGCAACCACGCTGTTACCCACTTTATGGCAAATAAATTCAAAGTGTCCAAGTATTGTCACTCGATTCCAGTGTACTAGTTTCTTATTCACTGTTGATTGTATCGTTATTTTGTATCGTTTTTGTCAGTTCCGTTGTTTGTTAGATTCTTGATAAAGATCATTGGCTTTAAGTATTTCCGCTCTTATGCTAATATCCTTCGCATGCAGTTAGCAGCTCATTACCTTATTTCGTTTATACGGCACGATACCCCCTTTTTGAGTGGTCAGAGGCATAAACACCCAGTCAATGCCTTATCATCCCGTCCCATCGATCCACACGATCAATATTCTCCCTCAACAGGGTAGGTGAAACTGCTTTCACGCTATCCCCGAACACTGAGCCTAAGAGGAAGAGGTAGGTCATCTATCCTCTGCATGATCGATATTATTCCCAAGAAGAGAGGTGGAAATGTTATCACCGAGCGACGAATCCTGAGCCTCTGCAGGAAAGGCTGACCTCTCTATGCGGGTCGGTCGCTGAACTCACCTACCCGTGTTTCCATTCCTTGGGACGTAAACCAAGACAAAGCCGACACGGGAAGAACTTGCCACAGGAGCCCTTTCTGACTTATGCCCGAACGAAACAATGACGCTTTTAGAAATATTAGACCAATATTTCGATAGTATGCATGTGCTATAAATACAGTTTTTGTCTAAGTTAGTGGAGGGGAACAAAGGGACTTTTATGCCTCTCAACGATTGAAATCAGGTTCGTTGTCCTTTATTTATTTTATTTTTTGTCACGATATAATGAAAGTGTTAAAAATTCCGTCCAGCTTGACGGTTGTGTACTTTTGTTCAGATACAAAGCATATTGGTAGTTTTCCTTGCTGATATATGACTTAAAAACATCAGTTAGGTCATGAACTTCCAAATCCAATTATCTTCTTCTAGGGATGGAGCAGTTGGACGAAGTGAATTTAATTGGTCACTCTATGGGGTAAAATGTCTATACAGTTTTGTACTTGTAATTCAAGGATGGAAACCACATGATAGAAGAGACTGCTCAAATCGAAATAGGTGTTAAGATTTGGAACTGCAACATTAATGTGGAGGATTGTACTCCTCTTACAATTCCGTTAGGAGCAACATCTACCAGCCTGTGTTGATCTTTGTCTGCAATTGAAGGGCCAGATCAGTGTTACTTAGCAGGTTGAGGCCAGTTCGTTAGCAATATCGCTATCATGTTTATACCACGAGAGATTATTCTTTACAAGGAACACATACTTTGACCATATATCATATCTGATTGTCTAGAATTAAGTCATTTAATAATGCTTTGGGGACATTTTGTTTTCGATCATCAAAATTATACAGCAGTATCTCTCAATATCATGCCTAGCGTTCCGTCGATCGAACCAGACTCCATAACACTGTCCCTCGAAATTACACTACATTTTATCTACGGTAGGACAAACCCTGATTACAAATTTGTCAGCCCATTGTAAATTCATGAATTATTTGGTAGGCTGAAGTATAATCACTTCTCTCTTCGATACGAGGTAAGCTTTACTACGGGACCAACGAAGCTGGTAAACATTGACCTTCTTAATGTGTCCTGGCAGAGTACGACAAGTAAATTTTCGCGACTTTCACAGCAGATGGCTCATTTGCTTTTTTCGCGACTTTCACAGCAGATGGCTCATTTGCTTTTTGTGACAACCGTACCACCAATCCATCCAGTCTAATATCAGATGGTATCCTTTGCATGCTATGTCTGCGACCCATAGAGGTTCAAATTTGCATACAGGTATTTTCTGACCATTCGTTATACTTCTACTCTGGCTGTATTTTTGATGTAAGCATCTTAAGGTTGGAGTTTTCTTAGTGTTCAACAACATTCAGTCTCATTGAACATTTTTTGACAAATAGCTGGCATATAAGACACGAAGGGCCTATGAAATATTTTGCCGATTTTTCCAAATAAATTTAACACATCAATACATAAGTGCGGAGAAACGCAGTATCAGCCTGTAACAACGGCTATTCGTGTATCCATGTAACAAAAAAATTTACATCCAAAGATATAACGAACCAGTGACACTCGAATTTAATATTCAATTTTTTTAAACTATAAAATTGATAACATTCAACTTTGCGTCGCACCATCAATAAGGCTATAATACATGATACATTCATGATACATCCATTAGGATATGATACATGATACATTCATGATACATCAATTAGGATATGATACATGATACATTCGTGATACATCAATTAAGATATGATACATGATACATTCATGATACATCAATTAGGATATGATACATGATACATTCATGATACATCAATCAGGATATGATACACGATACATTCATGATACATTAATTAGGATATGATACATGATACGTTCATGATAGATAAATTAGGATATGATACATGATACATTCATGATACATCAATTAGGATATGATACATGATACATTCATGATACATCAATTAGGATATGATACATGATACATTCATGATACATCAAATAGGATATGATACATGATACATTCATGGTACATCAATTAGGATATGATACATGATACATTCATGATACATCAATTAGGATATTATACATGATACATTCATGATACATCAATTAGAATATGATACATGATACATTCATGATACATCATGCTAGGATATGATACATGATACATTCATGATACATCAATTAGGATATTATACATGATACATTCATGAAACATCAATTAGGATATGATACATGATACATTCATGATACATCAATTATGATATGATACATGATACATTCATTATACATCAATTAGGATATGATACATGATACATTCATGATACATCAATTAGGATATGATACATGATACATTCATGATACATCAATTAGGATATGGTACATGATACATTCATGATACATCAATTAGGATATTATACGTGATACATTCATGAAACATCAATTAGGATATGATACATGATACATTCATGATACATCAATTAGGATATGATACATGATACATTCATGATACATCAATTAGGATATGATACATGATACATTCATGATACATCAATTAGGATATGATACATGTTACATTCATGATACATCAATTAGGATATGATACATGATACATTCATGATACATCAATTGGGATATGATACATGATACATTCATGATACATTAATTAGGATATGATACATGATACATTCATGATACATCAACTAGCATATGATACATGATACATTCATGATACATCAATTTGGGTATGATACATGATACATTCATGATACATCAATTAGGATATGATACATGATACATTCATGATACATCAATTAGGATATGATACATGATACATTCATGATACATCAATTAGGATATTATACATGATACATTCATGATATATCAATTAGGATATGATACATGATACATTCATGATACATCAACTAGGATATGATACATGATACATTCATGATACATCAATTAGGATATGATACATGATACATTCATGATACATCAACTAGGATATGATACATGATACATTCATGATACATCAATTAGGATATGATACATGATACATTCATGATACATCAATTAGGATATGATACATGATACATTCATGATACATCAATTAGGATATGATACATGATACATTCATGATACATCAATTAGGATATGATACATGATACATTCATGATACATCAATTAGGATATGATACATGATATATTCATGATACATCAATTAAGATATGATACATGATACATTCATGATACATCAATTAGGATATGATACATGATACATTCATGATATATCAATTAGGATATGATACATGATACATTCATGATACATCATCTAGGATATGATACATGATACATTCATGATACATCAATTAGGATATGATACATGATACATTCATGATACATCAATTAGGATATGATACATGATACATTCATGATACATCAATTAGGATATAATACATGATACATTCATGATACATCAATTAGGATATGATACATGATACATTCATGATACATCAATTAGGATATGATACATGATACATTCATGATACACCAATTAGGATATGAATCCAGTTACCGTTTGCTACCGTTTAGTGTGGCTCAACTTCCCGTGAAATTATTGTACCATATTTTTTCGAGGATGAACAAAACTACGCCGTGACTGTTAATGGTGAAAGATATGAACAAATGCTGGTAAGCTTCTCATTTCCAAATATTATTAATTTGGGTGACGATGTTTGGTTTCAACCGGATGTAGCTCCATGTCATAGGGTAAGATTATCCATGTCTTCATTAAAGATCCAGTTTCAGCAGAAATTGATTTCCAGATTCGGAGATGCTGAATGGCCTGCTCGATCGCCTGATCTATCACCATTGACTCCTTTTTGTGAGGATATTTAGAAAATAATGTGTATCGAAATAACTCATGAACATTACACGATCTTAAACAGATCATGACTCAAGATTTTTTTTAACCACACCTCAAACATTAGCCAAGGTTATGCATAACATGGTCACGCAAGTAGATGAATGTTTTTATGACTAGATGGAGATCATCTTTTCATTGGTGTATTTTTTTTTTGACGGATAAAACTTTTCGAGTTATACGAATTTCTTTCA
>SDVV010044351.1:0-10164 GCA_016164225.1 Gammarus roeselii
TATATTTACACATTTATATGTATATACATATATGAACAATATGAATATTCTTGGAAAACATAAATTGTAATTTAAAAAATCGTAGCTGCTCTTGGCATATACTGTTACATAATTGTCGTCTGCCATCTTACCCCGATTGCTTTACTCCGTTCATTTCCGAGCTCTGGAAGGGTCAACGATTTTCCGCCTGTTCTCTTCATTTGTGGAGAGGCCTCAATATTAAGCGCTTTCTGCTGCATAATGAAACTTGCTCCAAAATCAGAACAGGGCGCGGGATTCAGCAGCCACCGCGAATAGGCGAACTAAACTCACGAAAAGGCGATCAAGTTGAAATGTAGACTGCACACGTCACGATCAAGAATTTAATTTAATTGTTAAGGAAGTTTTTTTGCAGTTCTGTTCGCAGGTGCGTCATTGCCTCGTATGAAAGATGACTTTGAGGATGCTTCACCAACGGGTCCGTTTGATTGTAGCTGACATTTTACTTTGTCCACTTTAAGATATTGTATGATAGTCATAAATTTCGGGAAAGAAATAACTGATTCTCCCTAATCAGAAAAAAATATTCAGTTTGATGGGTAGAGCAACATTCATTTAAAAAAGTTTGTTAAAACAGTGTGTTTATTATTACACTGTTTGTTACTACAGTATGTTCATCCACTCACTGTTTGTTATTACAGTATGCTCACCCTCTTACTGCTTCTTATTATAGTATGATCACCCTCTCACTGTTTGTTATTACAGTATGCTCACCCTCTCCCTGCTTCTTATTACAGTATGCTCACCCTCTCACTGTTTGTTATTTTAGTATGCTCACCCTCTCACTGCTTCTTATTACAGTATGCTCACCCTTTCACTGTTTGTTATTACAGTCTGCTCACCTTCTCACTGATTCTAATTACAGTACCCTCACCCTCTCACTGCTTGTTATTACAGTTTGCTCACCCTCTTACTGCTTCTTATTACAGTATGATCACCCTCTCACTGTTTGTTATTACAGTATGCTCACCCTCTCACTGTTTGTTATTACAGTATGCTCACCCTCTCCCTGCTTCTTATTACAGTATGCTCACCCTTTCTCTGTTTGTTATTACAGTATGCTCTCCTTCTCACTGCTTCTTATTACAGTATGCTCGCCCTCTCACTGTTTGTTATACAGTATGCTCACCCTCTCACTGTTTGTTAAGACACTATGCTCACCCTTTCACTGTTTGTAATTACAGTATGCTCACCCTCTCACTGTTTGTTATTTCAGTTTGCTCGCCCTCTCACTGTTTGTTATTACAGTATGCTCACTCTCTCACTGTTTGTTATTACAGTATGTTCACCGTCTCACTGGTTATTATTACAGTATGCTTACCCTCTTACTGTTTGTTATCACAGTATGCTGACCCTCTCACTGCTTTTTAGTACAGTATGCTCACCCTCTCACTGTTTGTTATTACAGTATGCTCACCCTCGCACTGCATGTTATTTCAGTATGCTCACCCTCTCACTGTTTGTTATTATAGTATGCTCACCCTCTCACTGCTTCTTATTTCAGTATGTTCATCCTCTTACTGCTTCTTATTACAGTATGCTCACCCTCGCACTGCATGTTATTTCAGTATGCTCACCCTCTCACTGCTTCTTAATACAGTATGCTCACCCTCTCACTGTTTTCTCTTGAGCAAAACCTGATCATGCGCTTCAGTTCCATATCTGATAGACAGTTTCATCCACTGCATTCTCATCCTATTATAGATTTGAAGAAAATGTTTATAGTATTCGGCGAGGAGGATAAATCGTTTGATTCTACCGTCGAATAAAGCCTATCATAAATCAAGGTTATTTCCTCAAAGTCGAGGGCCGAGGGAACTGCATCCCACTGAATAGTGTCAAGACTTACTCTGCTTCATGTGGGCATATTTCCAGCCGAGTGTAGTTGTAGAGAAATTCCGATTATTCGTACCCGTAACACCCTAATCCAGTCGTCTCTTTAGAAAAAATCTGGCCGTAAACATTTTATTTTACATTTTTGTTAATATGTTTCGCAGAACAGAGGATTCAATCATTATTTTAGAGAGCAAGTGGGGGCCTGACGTTGAAAATAAACTATTTTTCTTCAAAGCTGCACCACAGATAAAATAGACACTGGTAACAGAAGAGCAACACCTCAATACTTTGCTTGGACCACACATACTCTAACTACCTAATCGATTAACAGGCTGCTCGAGTAGCTTCTCTGTTCTGTAGCAGTGATTCCAGGATTCTAGCTCTAGGCCATATAAACTACTTTTGCGTCTCAATCTCTTCCTTGGTCAAGAGAATATTCTATTACCGAAAGGAAAAGAAGGTTTTCTGAATTAAAATTAAAAATTTTGAGTACAGATCATTGGCTGAGTTCATTTTTTCAAAAACTATATTGTTTTTGACGAACACGAGCTCGTTGGCCGAGGGTTCGTCAAAAACAATATAGCTCCCGGTGGCATTAGGTTGTAGGTTCAAGCCTACCTGACCCCGAGTGAGGCATTCTGGCCGGTCTCTTCAATGGTCAAATGCCAGTCCGCTAACGCCGCGGGTTAAAAAAACGCTAACAGGTGACAGCTACGATGTAACCTCTAGATAAGCAAAAAATATCCGAAATAAATTACGACTTGAGTTAGAGTAGAAGTGCGTTCAATAAATTTCAACATGGAGAATACACGACAACGACATTACCTGATATGTAAATACAATTAATTTTAATTAATGCAAGCTTTATCGACGAAATGGATTAGTTTTTTTTTATTGTACACATTAAATCAGTCATTTGTTCACATAAACATGCATTACTACAACACCTCAAGGTGGTTCGTCCAGCTCGTCACATGTCCTCCAGCCAGCTGGTTCATTCATCGAAAGACACGGAATGCACTTCATGAGGCGCCCCTGCAACCACTCCCATGACGGCTTTGACCATCACTGCTCTGTGGTGATGATCAAAGAAGAATTGAAGCACAGCCTCCTTCACGGCTTCAAAGCGACGACTTGCTTTGAATTGCAGATGGGACGGGGGGTAAAGTTTCGGTGGCAGGAATTGCGCATGGTAAACTTGTCCATTGCTCAAAAAGAAGGTCTTTCTTTAAAAGTTTCAAACAATTCATAAATGTTCACATAAACGATACATAATGTTAAAAATAATACGAAATTATGACCATTCGTAGAATTCTCTGTGACCGGATCCGGTTGAAATCGTTGTTTTTAAGTCACGTTATATTTTCATTTTAATACTAGCGCATTCATCCCCACAATATATTTGCGCATGATGAATTATATATGACAAGTTTCAAGTATATTTATGTCCAAGATACTCAGCAGCACATAAGGTGAACTGAAATCTTGAAATCCGATGATAAAATAGCGCTTATGACGTCAGAGAGCATACGTTTCTACGGGAGGAAACAATTATGTATTAACTGCTTGCTAAAACATACATGCAGGGTCAGTTCGGTGGATGAACTTGTTTCGCTGGTAGTATTTGCTTTATTTACCAGCCTGAACCTCAATGAGTAACTCTGATTTTCGAATCAGTCATATAACAGTTGTTTGTTTGAAATAATTTCCCTTGCAGTCTATGGTTTTTATTTTCAGCATTGGCTGTCAAAAAATACGTTATTGTATTCACCATATAATAGTATTAAGCAAGTCTTAGTTACCAGATCATTAATGTGAGTTCTCATACTCAATCATTTTCATCTGTTGTCATTCTCTTCATAAAATTTGCCGGCACCTGCATATTGTTACGGCAGATAGATGCTAATACTTTTTTTTACCCCTGGATAATATTTTCTAATCATAGGCTGTAGAATTGAAGCTTAGGATTAACTATTCTATTTGCACGCTCAAATTTCTTGAATGAATTCGTTTATCCCGTTACATGAAACTAAGAAATTAAACTAATGAACTATTGCCATTTGGTTGATGTCGGTTGTGAAAAAAAATTGAATCGTCAAAGTTGAACATTTATACCCTGTTACTTCACGACCTTGTGACGTCACGACCCTGTTTTTTCATGACTCTGTGACGTCACGACCCTCTTATTTACGACCCTATTACTTCACGACCCTGTGATGTCACGACCCTGTTACTTCACGACCCTGTGACGTCACGACCTTAATACGTAATGACTATGTTACGTTACGACCCTGTGCCGTTACGACCCTGTTACTTCACGACCCTGTTACTTCACAACCCTGTGACGTCACGACCATGTTACTTCACGAACCTGTGACGTCACGACCTTAATATGTAATGACCATGTTACATCACGATCCTGTGACGTCACCACCCTGTTACTTAACGATCACAAGGGCGTCGAGCGAGCAACATCGCTGATCTACGGCCTTGTATGGTTGAGTTCCATGTTAACCTATTCCTCCTTGTATGTGTCTCGCAGTTATTGTGTGCTCGACAGTCTGCGCAGTAATTGTGCTCGACAGTCTGCGCAGTAATTGTGCTCGACAGTCTGCGCAGTGAATGTGCTAAACAGTCTGCGCAGTAATTGTGCTCGACAGTCTGCGCAGTAATTGTGCTCGACACTTTATGTAGTCGCCTAATATCTGTCCTTCTTTATGAGCCGCATCTGCCTGAGTTGAGACAATTTTCACGTGCATTTAATCTAACAAATGATAAAAACATGTGTTTAAAGTGAATATTTTAATTATTTGTTCATTATATGTAATCCGATTATCCTTTTCTTACATATTTTTTGTTATGTATTGTTCTTCCAATCGGTTGGAAACTCGACGGAAAACGTTCAATGCGTCCATGTTGTGAATGGTACGAGTAACCCGATTGAAAATTTTAAAAATTATAAAAAACTATCGTGAAAGTGCATTAGAGAGAATAATTCCACAATCAATCATCCGAAATGTTGGTAGAAGAAGTTGATGTCATTGCATAATGCAATAGAATTATCAGCTAATCATTTCGATAGAAAAAAACAGTCAAGCGTCTATGTGCAAGTGTGAATTTTCAAACACACACAAAAAAAACTCACTTCCTTGCAAAGGACGAGCCACAAGTCAGGTACAGTGATCATGTCTGGATCATGAACAAAGAGGACTCGATGTCAATGTCGAATTGAAAATATATTCACAAGCATTTGCTCTCAGCCGGACATGTGAAGCCTATTTTCATCCTTCAGAACTCATGACCCTATGTCTACTCCATCAGGTACGTGCGGAACATGTCCTTCGGTCTGGTGGGGTTTTGACTAAAATTTATATGGATTCCTACATCAGCTATCCTATTTACTTCGACCCTCTTCAAGGTGGGCCGGTTATAATCATCTGTTATCCCAACCAAAATGATGCCCTCGATGTAGGTTCCCTCGCTGCAGTTCCAATAAACACACCCCTAAGTACAGCTTTTGATGGCGACGAGTGCAGAGGCATCCATCAGCACTGCTTGTGAAGGCAGAGAGTGCAGACACATCCATCAGCACTGCTTGGGATGCCAACGAGTGCAGATACATCCCTCAGCACTGCCTGTGAAAGCAGCGAGTGCAGAGACATCCTTCAGCACTGCCTGTGATGGCAGAGAGTGCAGAGACATCCCTCAGCACTGCCTGTGAAAGCAGCGAGTGCAGAGACATCCCTCAACACTGATTGTGATGGCAGAGAGTGCAGAGACATCCTTCAGCACTGCCTGTGAAGGCAGAGAATGCAGAGACATCCCTCAGCACTGCTTGGGATACCAACGAGTGCAGATACATCCCTCAGCACTGCCTGTGAAAGCAGCGAGTGCAGAGACATCCCTCAACACTGATTGTGATGGCAGCGAGTGCAGAGACATCCCTCAGCACTGCCTGTGATGACAGCGAGTGCAGAGACATCCCTCATCACTGCCTGTGATGGCAGCGAGTGCAGAGACATCCTTCAGCACTGCTTGTGATGGCAGCGAGTGCAGAGACATCCCTCAGCACTGCCTGTGATGGCAGCGAGTGCAGAGACATCCCTCAGCACTGCCTGTGATGGCAGTGAGTGCAGAGACATCCCTCAGCACCGCCTGTGATGACAGCGAGTGCAGAGACATCCCTCATCACTGCCTGTGATGGCAGCGAGTGCAGAGACATCCTTCAGCACTGCCTGTGATGGCAGCGAGTGCAGAGACATCCCTCAGCACTGCCTGTGATGGAAGCGAGTGCAGAGACATCCCTCAGCACTGCCTGTGATGGCAGCGAGTGCAGAGACATCCCTCAGCACTGCTTGTGATGGCAGCGAGTGCAGAGACATCCCTCAGCACTGCCTGTAATGGCAGCGAGTGCAGAGATACTGTAGAAACACGAACAATAGGTTACTTGATAAGCCAGAATATTTGATATGTGATGCTACATCAGCCCACCAGGCATAGCATCGACCATTCTCTGATAATTCGGCAAATAAATGTTAGTTAATTTAGTATTGAAACATGTATGCATGTGTATTGACATCATATCGATGGTGATGCGTGTATTGACATCATATCGATGGTGATGCGTGTATTGACATCATATCGATGGTGATGCGTGTATTGACATCATATCGATGGTGATGCGTGTATTCACTCAATTGTGCAGATGACACAATTTCTTTTAATCAGTTCCGTTCGTGATATCTTCAACAATCGTCCCGTAGCTAATGCTGAACAGAGATAATGAAACACAATTATCAAAAATAAAAAATTAAGGTGTCGGTAATAACCTTTTGCACGTGTTTCGTCATCATAATATTGAAGCGTCGTACTCTGTGTTTGTATTCCAACAATAAGTACGTTATTCTGATTTCCTTCCAACCCTTCACACGAATCTTCCTCAATGGTAAAACAAAAGACCATTTCCGGTTGTCCGTAAAGCCAGCTCCTTTGTGCCCCGTGCTTTGTTTCGCATAAATTGACGACCAGCTTCCATAAGACGGGTTTTCAAGACTAATGAAAAAAATGTGTGGGTGATGGTTAAGATTCTTGGATGATAGTTTTATCCATGATGATGATTGTAATATCAGAGCATCACGGTACTATTGTAATGGTATTGTAAATGTAAGATACAAATTCCATCTACAGAGATTAAATTAAGAAAAAAAGTGAAATCGCAATAATTAATTATCTGTGGATTTACAAATTTATTTAGGTATGATGATAAGTTGACAAGTTATAGAACCATAACAATAAACATATGGTTTGTACCAAGTCTTCGCAGCGTGAGCTTTTCAGAAAAGGACAGTTGTTGTTAGAAATCTTCCGACAATTAACTTATAGCTAAGGGTAGGGTCCAAATTTAAATTTAAAGCCCAGACATTTACATAAACATGACAATGTTCTGTCTACAATATCACTAACAAAAAAGTTGAGTTGACTATGCCCAACATTTGGTGATGTCTCATGTTAACTAACGTAATTTTTAGCCTACGAACCACGCATTTCGAACTGAATGAACAGGTATCATGACATGTCACATAACCGCTGCATAAAACGTTCGAGAGCGACATTAAAATGGTCTCATAATTAGAGATGATACAAGGAGTGTGTGGGGTGAATGAAAGGAGGAACTCTTCACGAGTTGCTGCACACGCTGCTCGAATATGATTGGTTGACGCAGCTTACTAGACAACTTGAAATGATGGTGTATAAGCCTGAAAAAATTTGGGATGGACATATCCTCACATAACATTGTTGATTGTTAAATAGTTGAGGTATTGTTTGAAAATTATTGTTGGTAAATTTCTGCAAGCACCAGTTTAACTATTTTTTATTTTATTATTCGTTTCTATCATTGTTTACGTATTTCAATACGAATGTTCATACAATCATTGATGAAAAATGTTCGCCATTTCTTTACTAAAATGTAGGTGTATAAAGAGAGCATCGCATTCCTAAAGTCGTTTAAAAACCTTTTAAACAACTTGCGCTAATTATTCTGACATACCCTGGAAGACATATTTCAACGGAGTATATTTTTAAAATTGTACAGCAATGCGATACAAAATCAATCAAACTCTTCACATGCAGATGAACATTTCGTGAATTTCTCTTGACAGGAACTGGATGTTGATTTTTAGCACGTACTGCGCCGTAATTATTTTATTAATCAACTCGATATCAAACGAAATGCGGTGACGGAAGAAAGTCATTAAACACCAACTTTCAGTCAGCGTATTTTCCAGAATATTTTGTGAGTACTCTTCTGGAAAATGAACCCACCAACAGCAATGAATGATACCCGAGACAAATAGAAAAGTAATGGGGATAAATTATGTTTGCGGGGTCCTGGATTTCGCTCACTCTTTGTCAACTCGCTTCTGCTAAATCTCGTTCATAAACAATGAATACCCAATGCGTCATGTTAGAAAACTCAGATGACATCGAGTATTCATCGTCGAGTTGGCATTGTATTTTAATAACAGCATTTCCGAGAAGTATGAGTTGGAATATGTTCTCTCATCCGAATATGTTTCAAGACGGACATTCACCAACAATATTTGCTCTTTTAATGATGTTAAGCTAAAATACAAGATAAGTATTTACTGTAGAGACTTGGTTATGAGGGTTATTTTAACGTTAGTATATATATGACGAACAATAATTCCTACACCTTAACAAATAAAAATGTATAAGAATTTAGTGTTCCTAGTGGTGTTTGGTCTCTATAACTGCTTTTTTGCCGTCGGCTTTGCACATAATATTATGCAATAAACAGTTTCATGATGTTTTCTTTGATTTATACTTGCTGGGGCGGTGACTTTATCGGGGTTAGCCGATTGTCAGTTTTACGAACCATATTATCGCAGGTTATTACTATTTTAGGAAATAATGTAATAATAATATAAACAAAAAATAAACGAAATAGTTAAATCAATAACCATGATTGGTTTCTATTGCTTGTTGTGAACGGTTAATCCTGACGTGCGCCCTTCTCATTGAGTTGATTGGATGGATGTGATCCATTATCTTGGAAAAGAGATAATGGTAGGGATATATAGTACCACGACCATCAGTCGTATATTCCTATTATCCATTATGATTAGCGTAAATAATGACATTTATGAATACATTAGCAAGCACCAATAGAATGAGCCCATTCTATTTGAAACTTTACATAAGTCTATGTTAATTTGTGTAAGTGCATTTCCAGATAATCAATTGGTCATGCGGGCACTGAGGGGCGTATGTGGAGTTTCTTCGCCCAGTATACAGACAGCATAGTATTTCCAATGCACAAACTCTTAACAAACGGTGGCCCTACAGCTGAGCACGTAATCAATCGGTCACCATGGAATGAATTCATGATTCAACTTGGACGGTATAAATGTATTTTTTGATAATTTAGAAGTAGGCCAGAGTCTTGGTAACCGTTGTATTGTCTCATTGATAATTACAAATATAATAAGAGTGCCTTAAATTACCACTCATGTCTTTTCACTTCAATTGTCGCTACCTCAGTTGTAGCTGTTGTTGGCCGGCAGTCCAACTCCAATTGTCGCTGCCAAAAGTAGCAGTTGATGCTGGCCAAAAGTCGAACTGCAATTATCACTGCCGAAACTAGCAGTTGATATTGGCCGACAGTCCAACTCCAATTGTCGCTGCCAAAAGTAGCAGTTGATGCTGGTCAAAAGTCGAACTCCAATTATCACTGCCGAAACTAGCAGTTGATATTGGCCGACAGTCCAACTCCAATTGTCGCTGCCGAAAGTAACAGCTGTTATTTATATGACATTTTAACTTCAATTGTCGCTGCCAACAGAAGCAGCTGTTGATTGCTGACAGTCCAACTCTCTCTAAAATGGTTACCGCTACGAAGAACTATGGAATTCGAGCAATGCTATCTGTTGCAATCAGCAGACGTCAGCACAAGTTTGCAGGGTATGGGCCTATTCTTCCAACTCGCTGGCCTTCTTGGCGGGCCGCAGAAGCTGAGTGCAGGAACGGGTTAGAAGGGACACCGAAAATGGGGTGGCAGGAAGGACGAGATCATGAGCTCTTAGGACCAAGCAGAAGGGTGGTCTACAATAATGGAGTTCTGTGACTGGTTAAACGGAATCGCCCAGACTAGTAAAGGGTCATCTTAAGAGGCACAAGCAAATTACGTGCCAAACGGCGCAACGTCTAGGATAATGGTGGATTTTTTATGACTTTGCGCTCAGGGTTTCTCACCGGAACTATGATTTT
>SDVV010044352.1:0-10164 GCA_016164225.1 Gammarus roeselii
GTTCCCGTCTCGCAGTGCCTCTCCCTGATGGTCTGCACTGCGTCCATAGCAGGCTGTTCCCGTCTCGCAGTGCCTCTCCCTGATGATCTGCACTGCGTCCATAGCTGGCTGTTCCCGTCTCGCAGTGCCTTTACTCTCTATGCTGGTCTGCACTGCGTCCATAGCAGGCTGTTCCCGTCTCGCAGTGCCTCTCCCTGATGGTCTGCACTGCGTCCATAGCTGGCTGTTTCCGTCTCGCAGTGCCTTTACTCTCTATGCTGGTCTGCACTGCGTCCATAGCAGGCTGTTCCCGTCTCGCAGTGCCTCTCCCTGATGGTCTGCACTGCGTCCATAGCAGGCTGTTCCCGTCTCGCAGTGCCTCTCCCTGATGGTCTGCACTGCGTCCATAGCAGGCTGTTTCCGTCTCGCAGTGCCTTTACTCTCTATGATGGTCTGCACTGCGTCCATTGCAGGCTGTTCCCGTCTCGCAGTGCCTCTCCCTGATGATCTGCACTGCGTCCATAGCAGGCTGTTTCCGTTTCGCAGTGCCTTTACTCTCTATGCTGGTCTGCACTGCGTCCATAGCAGGCTGTTCCCGTCTCACAGTGCCTCTCCCTGATGGTCTGCACTGTGTCCATAGCAGGCTGTTCCTGTCTCGCAGTGCCTCTCCATGCTGGTCTGTACTGCGTCCATTGCAGGCTGTTCATGTCTCGCAGTACCTCTCCATGCTGGTCTATACTGCGTCCATTGCTGGCTGTTCCTGTCGATTAATACCTCTACCCTTCATACTGGCCTTCGTTGTATCCCCTCCAGGCTGTCCCTGTATCAAAACCCCTCTACCCTCCATGCTACCCTGCGCTGCGTCCCCGGCAGGCTGTTTCTGTCTCAGTGATTCCACCCTTCATGCTGGCTTGTACTGCGCCTCCTGCAGGCTGTTTCTGTCTCAGTGATTCCACCCTTCATGCTGGCTTGTACTGCGCCTCCTGCAGGTTGTTTCTGTCTCGCAGCGTCTGCAGCCTCCATGCTCGCGTGCACTGCGTCCCTTGCAGGCTGTCCCCACCTCTACCCTCCATCAGCAGTATCCATGGCGTGCACACCCCAATCTGCAGTGCGCCAACTGCCTCTGATAACAGACGTTGACAAGCCTCATGCCTCGTGGCCTGGCAGTAGGAGTGTGAGTGCGAAATCGATATTGGTCTCCCACTGCTGCCAATCTATGTTATATGATCGCGTGCACTGCAGCGCGTGATGCGATCAAGCTGGTCACCAAACTTAGGCACTCCAGTGCAAGCGTGGTAAGTTGGTGTACGTACGTCTTCGTTAATTGTAATGCTTGCTTGCGGTGGATGGATGATAATTCTTTTTATAGATCATCAACACTTAATATTAGTATTTTAGTATTTCTTCTTTCCTGGGCTCTATCATTTTTCTCTGCCCTTTTTTCATGATGATAAATTTTTGCATTGGTTTCCATTACATATATATCGAGGCTGGTTGAGACAAGGTGACCCAAGGAAGGGGGGGGGTACTCGTGGGACCTGCGGGACACGGGGGACCCGGGGTTTCGGGAACACGGCTGACTCGGAAGACCAGGAGGATTTAAGGGGATCTACTTGGACCTTTCTGGTGTTCTTTGGGACACTCTTGACACCCTTTGGGACCCTCTCCCTCTTGAGAAACTGTGGGACCCACTTGAGGCCCTTCTGAATCCTGGAACCTTTGCTCCCCCCTCCCAAATCTACGTTAAATTTACTCTATATCTACGTTGAACCTACTCTGTATTTACGTGAAACCTACTTTTTATCCATGATGAACCTACTCTGTATCTACGTTAAACCTACTCTGTATCTACGTTAAACCTACTCTGTATGTACGTTAAACCTACTCTGTATGTACGTTAAACCTATTCGGTATGTACGTTAAACCTATTCGGTATCTACGTTAAACCTACTCAGCATCTACGTTAAACCTACTCTGTATCTGCGTCAAGTTAAACCTACTCGGGACCTGCGTTAAACCTACTTGGTATCTATGTTAAACCTACTTTGGTATCTATGTTGATCCTACTCGATGTGTACGTGTTGATCCTACTCGATATCTGCGTTAAACCTACTCTGTATCTATGTTAAACCTACTCTGTATCTATGTTGAATCTACTCTGTATCTGTGTTGAATCTACTCGGAACCTACGTTAAAACTACTCGGAACTTACGTTAAAACTACTCTGAATCTACGTTAAAACTACTCTGAATCTACGTTAAACCTACTCGGAATCTGCGTTGAACCTACTCGGAATCTACGCTGTAGCTTCTTTGCCACTCTTCAGTTGCCTGCGGGGGAGTCTACATTAACTTAGCGTTGGGACTCCGGTGGAAAATGAAGCAACTTCTACTACTGTAATGCTTGCTTATAGACTCCAAGAGGGTCCGCGTCTGCAGAGCTTATAGAGATATGAAACTTTACATTGAATTTGATTAGTTTTACTAAATAACATTTATAGTTACAGTACGTCCTTCAACATATGTGCACGCTTATCTTTCAACGTGCCCAAATGGCCCTCATTTTGTTGGTGTATTTGCATTGGAACTGTTTCAAAGTGATCCCGCATTCCGCTGACGAACGGTTCACTATTGTATCAACAGGAACGAACGCTCGTCAATGTTGGGTGCAGCTTCCAGGAACAAGGAATAAATCCACTCGGAAATTCTGATTCTAGGAGTACTCTGGCCATCTGAGAGACACTGAGGGTTCGATAATATTTCTACGTCATTCCAATGTAGACCCATGTCTGGCGTGGCCTGGTCTCATTGCTGGTACCTCTAACGTAAACCTCACGTCACATAGTAAACTCGACAGTACCACGGGTCATATTGTTTTTACCTGTTCAATGTGTGACGGGCAACAGCGGAGCCTCGCTCTCTTGTGCTGCTGTTGTGCTTCTCCCTTCTGTCGCCCTGATGGAACGTTATTACCAGTGTTGGCTTAAATACATTGCCATAGTAAAGTATTTTGGTTAGAATTGCCTAGTTGAACTCGGACAAAGTAATGGAAGATTATTTAGATACTGTTCCATGCCTACCACTGAAAAGTAAAACCTTAGATAACAGTGGTGTGGAGAACAGACGCCTGCAATTGCCCTCCGATGGTCCATGCTGACTCCCTCGGTGGGTCACGACCGTCGGGCATGCACGCTGGGCATGGCGCACGCTGGAACCGTACTCTCACTGTCAAATTTTTTGTCAACAATTGTTTGTCATGACGACAATTTTTTTTGTCCTAGTAGCATTAATTTTGTCACAGCGACAATAGTATACTTGTCATAGCGACAATTATATTGTTGTCTTAGCGACAATAATTTTGTTGTCATAACGACAATAATTTTGTTGTCATAGCTCTAATGATATTGTTGGCATAGCAACAATGATTTCTTCGTAGATGGGGACATTATTTATTTCATCGTAATGATGTGGTTCCTGCAAGCTCAGCCTGAATGAGTTGCGGTGTACGTGTGGCGACTGATGAAGAATGGTGCAAGGCTGGGCATTATGGAGTGTGAAGAAGTTCTCCCCTCCTGATCGTTGGATCCTGACATGCACACAATTTTGTTCAAGGGAAGTCAACGCTGTGTCGCCTCAGTTCTTTGGCGAGGGAGCCGACGGTGCCTGTGTCTGACTAAATATCGTCGGCGGCTTTGCAAAGTGGATGTGTAGGAAGAAAATTCCTCAATGGTTTAGCTTTGAACAGAAAACTCAACGAAGAATTTAGGTCACTGTACTATTATTGAAAAGGATAACTTATGAGTTCTTTATATCTGATTTAAACTAAGTTAGAAGAAATATTGAAACTGATCGTACAGGATTTATGCGCCCCTCACTCGTTAACATCTGATCTCTGGCGCCGCTACTTTCTTGTGCGGCTGATACTGTGAGGTCGAAGAAGGGCTTGCACACCACCTCGTGTTTGGGCGGGTCATGCCCAATATTCGTGTTATCTGGGATGAAAACCTCTCAAATACTGCTCGAATATGTTATAATCACCAGGTTTCTTGTTGCTTCAAACTTGTCGGCGTGTAGAGCGACCTGCATGTCTCACGGTTTATTTGGGTTGCTCTCTTTCTGTCACCTTTCCTGTATGGAAGTAAGAATATTTCATTCAACGCGATACAAAAAAGTTTGTGTGCTAATCTTTTTTTTTCAGTGTTTCTAGTTTATTTTGTTAAGTTTATATTTTGTTCAATTTAAGCAGGGAGTTATTTAGATTTTTTTCTTGTTTGTATGTACTATTTCAACGATTATCTGTCCAGTTTCATAACCATGAGTTCCCAGTGTATTTCGGTGCGACCGTGAACAGACTTGTGCTAAAATTATTGCTAGCAAGTTTTTAGCTTATAGTGTGCAAACGTTCCAGTCGTGATCGGGAGTGCTCCACGTGTTTGTGTCGCTGTGAACGTTTCCGTCTGGCTGTGACAGTAGCCGTCGAGCAGCTGGACCACACCCTGATCTACCTAGTGTTACTGAAACAAACCAAGAAACAACATTTTGGTTCATCTTGAGTTAGTTGCGTTGCTGTGCCGCCTCTTCGACCTTTTTCTAAACCAAGTTGAGGCCATCGCCAGCATCACTGCAGACATTCAGCAAGGATCAGGTCATCAGCAATTGGCTGGTACTCAGCTGCTAACGGCCAATATCTGTGTCGCTCCTGAGGGGTTTTGTGGTCTTGTAAGTCCTCACTTGCGACTTCTGTAATCGAGTCGATGGTCAAGAAACTAACCTAACAATGATCGGCATCTGACTCTGGATTTCAGAGTCCTCTTCTGACAGCGGCTCTCCGAGAACTGTCCTCTTCTTCCTCGTAATTCCAATTTGACACTGTTGTGTGAAGTGATGCTAAGAACAACGTTGAGGTTCAGCCCTTCGTGTGTGCGCTTCCTGTCACTGCGATGTGAGAGGAATATTTGATTATACTTTCACCAGTCATCTTCTCTGGTACCATTCTCTTCTTCCCTTAACATCGTGGTGGTCTAGTCATTTCTATCTCACCGCATGGCCAACCTTTACTAGTCGTCGAGTATCCTCACCACATCATGTCACATTTACTCCTCCCCATCCTACGTCACTCTCCGCACATGTCACCTCCACGATAACCGCTGTAGCCATTAGGCTTGTCCACGTATCTACTGCATGGTTATCGAGCTGTGCCATATCGCGCCTAATGGTCGGCCCTTCGGTACTTATCATCATCTGTTATCGAGTTGAGGGTAACGAGCAACATGCGAGATACCATCGCCTCTCCTCTCTGCTCAGCGATGGGGTCAGTTGTTGTTGCTGCCCCGGAAGCGGCGCGACGCCCTGGAACTTCGCCTCCTTGCACTCCACGACATTCTGAAACTTCGCCTCCTTGCACTCCACGACATTCTGAAAATTCGCCTCCTTGCACTCCACGACATTCTGAAACTTCGCCTCCTTGCACTCCACGACATTCTGAAGCTTCGCCTCCTTGCACTCCACGACATTCTGAAAATTCGCCTCCTTGCACTCCACGACATTCACCTTCACCTTGTTGCATTCTGCAGGACATTGGAGGACCCCTCAACCAGAAAGGACCTACTTGTGTTCCCTTATTAGAGTCTTTCGCTGTCCTTGAGCACGAAGGAAATAAAGTTGCTGTGGCTTTCATAAAATCTGAACAAACTTCAAGAGTAACGTGCGGCGTCTGTGCAACATGCGATGGGTCCATAGGCGTTCAGGAGGCCGACTGCTCGTCGAACGATGATTCATCTTTTGAACTTCTAAACGACACTTTGAATGCTAACAGGGAAGACTTCTTCCCTGACCAGATCTTCCCAACCTCACGTGCGTCTACTGCACGCTTCTTCCGGTCTGTCTCATCGCCTGCCTCCAGCCAAATGCTGGCTGAGGACGATCGCTTTCATCTGCTTGAAGACTGCTCCGATTCCGAGTATTCTCGTACTTCGAACACGGAACACCTCTCCTCTGAGATGCTTGTTGATTGTACGAAAGCGAGTGGCGCCTCTTATGAGGAGACTCGTTCCGCTGCCGCTTCAATTGGCCATGAAAGCAAACACTGTAGAGGAGACTCCCCAGCTAACGACAACGACTCTTCTTACCCTCCAGTTCAGGTGGAAGGTAAAGAAACGAGTACGTGCTCATTCATTTGCAATGGAAACGATATCGCTGGGGATTTATCTCTCAACCCTAATTCACCTGCGGGCACCCCTGAATGGAAGTCATCTGATGTTTTTGCGTTGGAAATCCCTGTTAGTTGTAAGAACGCTCGAGAGACTGAGCGGGACCTTGGGACGGCTAGACTGAGGCAGCGCGCCGAAAGCGAAACCGTGAGCTGCTACCACGACTGCCACAGTCGGACCGTAAGTGAAAGCGATCACACCAACGGGGAATTGGTGCATTCAGAAGACAGTATACCGAAGACTAATGGTAAGATGGCAATGTTAAATGGGGCAGACATCGAAAAAAATATCTGTGTTGAACTATCTATTATTGGCGATGAGGAGCAAATTTTTTCAACATCACATGGTGCGGGTTGTGATGTTGGCCATTGTTTGAGGGCTGCTCAGTGCCCTAATGGTGAAGAAATAGTTCAACAGGTTGCAACATCTAATGGTATTGAAATTGTGTATGAAAATTCTAGATTAGGACACATCAACAGGGATTCTGATTTTTCTGAATGCATAGGTGAGCGCGTGGATGTTTCGCTTCACCGCGGCCCAGCGCGTCCGTCACCCGATATTGTTTGCCAAAATGACGTAACACCACGAATTAAAGATGTGACGCCTCGCACCAAAGAGGTGACGCCTCGCACCAAAGAGGTGACGCCTCGCACCAAAGAGGCGACGCCTCGCACCAAAGAGGCGTCGCCTTGCTCTAAAAATTCATGGTCTCACACCAAAGAGGCGTTGTCTAGCACTAAAGAGGCGTTGTCTAGCACTAAAGAGGCGTTGTCTAGCACTAAAGAGGCGTTGTCTAGCACTAAAGAGGCGTTGTCTAGCACTAAAGAGGTGTTGTCTAGCACTAAAGAGGTGTTGTCTAGCACTAAAGAGGTGTTGCCTCGTAACAAAAAGGCTTTGTCTACCACTAAAGAGGTGTTGCCTCGTACCAAACAGGCATCGCCTCCAACCCAGGTTGCGTTGTCTAGAAAAAATGACGTAGCACCTCGCAGCCCAGTGTTATGTGGCACTCATCCAAATTCAGGGATTCGGAGGGTACGAATTGTGGAGGAATCCGTCAAAGTGGAACTTGTGAAAATCTCCAGTCATCAGCTCCCTATTCAAAGTGGTTTTGTGGTTGAGCGGGAATCGGACTCAGGAGGAACGCACGAATGCGAAGGAGGTCGACTTATTCGCAGGAAAGCGGATACAAAGCACTGCATTAGACCAGACGCCGTCGGTGGATCCCGAACTAACTGTTCCCTAGAGGGTGTTGGACACGGTCAGACGAGGATCAAAAACTGTAGTGGTAACTGCATCACCTGCAAGGTATCTGATGTTGCTGGTTGCGGCGACAGCATCCCAGCTGGCATTGGTAGCAAAAGTAAAGGATCCTCTTTAGTACTGGCTGCCGAGTCTTGCGTCCTTGCTGCAAAAGTTGTGCCTTATCGCCAAAAGAAAAAAGGCAGAAAGCGCTCAGGTGATCAAACGTTTATTGATGTCAAACAATCTAGTTCAAAAATTGTTATTAGTAGAAATGATCTGAATGCTACTCAATCTAATGATGGCCTTCAAAATTGTGTACACTCTACCAACGTCGGCTCGAATGTCGACTTCGCAAGCTATACTCCCCGCATCATCATTTCCAAGGATTACGGTCAGCTTGATTTCTCCCGATCACCCTTACTCTCAGTCCCAAACTCCTACGCTCCCCCATCCAGCAAAAAGAAGTCTAAGAGCAAGCCTCCCACCAAGACTTGGAGGAGGAGCTTGCGAGATTCTAAGGGGCAGCCTTCTTCACCTCCAACGAATGTCCCTGGTGGCGCGGCGACCACTCCCACTAACGGATCCTCGGGACCTATGAAAAAGTTACTCAAGTTTCTACAAAACGTCGACTCAAAACGCGGCCAGGGCAAACGGATCAAGAGGCAAGTTTTTTATTTCATTTGTTATTAGGCGTTTAAAAATCTGCCATTTGCTGTGACCTGCATATTGGAGCTGGTGCAAGAAGGGTTGCTTTCCTAACATGGTAACAGTGCAATGGGTTATGGTGCTTCGTCTAATTTTCCATCTAATCGTGTTATGTAAGCTAACAAACTAATTATGTCTCGCAGCCCTAGCTGGAAAATTATAGTTTTCCAGTGCTGTTTTTATCGAAGAATTGTGAATATCATACGTCATTCGAAAGGCCATTAAACCCTGATTCCCCAAAAATGTTCATCCGTCCCCATGTCTATCTGCTGTAACGCTCACATACAAATCTTTACTCGCTCTACAGTACTGAAATTTTCATGACGTACAATTCATCGTCTATGACGGCGCTTACGGAGTATTGCACTCATATGAAGATGTGTTTTCCAAATTCTCATTGCAAAAACATCGGATGTACTTCTGCATATTTGGAACAATTGTAACATGTGTTACGGCTTCGAAAAGTTCTTGTTGAGTACTAGAAGCATTCCATTTTTTAATTTTTTAATTAGTACATTGACAGTATTATAAAGCGATTTTTGACATCCTGAAAGTGTTTGACCTAGTCGTTTCTTCCTATAGTTCTGAAGTTCTCTTTGCATTACAACAATTGAAAGCTCTTGTGGAGTTCTTTATTGAAGTTCTGAGTTCTTTTTTTATTTAAACCAATACAGAGTCTCTGGTAAGCGAGACCAGAACGACGCCCTCCGAAAACTTGATTCTAGAATGCAGAAAGAGAGCCTAATTGTCAGGGTCAAATGCCGCCAACAGTGCACCCTATTTTTTCCTCATCCAAACACCCTTTGCCTGGTTTGCAATCATTGGGTAGGGAAATATATCCCGTGATCGACAGTCTTGTGTTCAGTCCCTGCACATATCATAGCCCAGAGGCTCGTGTTATGGGAAATAGTGCGGCGTATCTACTGCGTGATCAACCGCCCGGTCAAAATCCACCGCCGGTCATTTAAGAATGATTCCTAATTATTGATGAGCCTTGTTTTTACAGTGCTCTACGGTGGTGGTTGTTTGCAGGGGCCTTCTGTGCCCGTGCACTTGGTGGTGACCTTGGTAGCATTGTTACAGTCCTCGGTGGCCGTGTCAGGCGGAGGAGCGCTCTGCTCGTGGCGGCGCTCGCACGACGACCTTCAGCAATTGGCTTTGTTTTTTCGGGATTGCGAACCGTTAGTCTTAGCCCGTCGGGAAAATGGTGTGGAAATTGCTATTTTTAGTGGTCTTTTTGCGTGAATTTCCTCATTAAGCTGCTGCGGGGCGCGGTGCTGCTTCCTGAAATTATTTAGTTAGCACGGTGATATTTGTGGGAGCCTAACGCTGAAATATTTGTGGGAGCCTAACGCTGAAATATTTGTGGGAGCCTAACGCTGAAATATTTGTGGGAGCCTAACACTGAAATATTTGTGGGAGCCTTGTTATAACAGTCGTCATTTCGCTTCATTTCTTCCCTAGATCATGCTGTCCTTCCATTTCTTCGTCTGCTTTCGTGGAAGGGACCACTCTCGATTGATTAATGGTTGCACCTGCCGTTCAGGGGCTGTGCCTCTCCGGCAGTTGCCGTGGGCCGCTAGGAGAAAGTTTGTGTTTCCTAATTCACACTTTAGCGTATTTTAAAGGATAAGGGAATATATTTCTCGCGTAAACACACTTCAGGCCACTAAAACTAAAGACGGGCTATCTTGTGATACTTCCCTTATTATGAAAATGAACACTAGTGCGTAGATATTTAACCACAAACCCATGAGGGTACTTACGATGGCATTCATCTATCGAACATTTAACCGTTCCACAGCCGTACCGTAAATTTATTTTGTGTTAGAAGATAGTGACTAGGTCCGGTGTATTGATCACCCCGTTCATACGAATTTATAGGCTTGTACAATACATATTGGGACTGTAGGTATCATTTGAGTTGCGGTTCAGAAGCACAAATTCTGCACCGCTGCTCGCATTCTGGGCTGGCCTAGCCTGGCTTGCGCCGAGGGTACGTTAACAGGCGCCCACCGAGTATTTAAACG
>SDVV010044353.1:0-10164 GCA_016164225.1 Gammarus roeselii
TTTGTATACACTAAGAGCAAATCGCGAGGTTTCAATTATCCTAATACTTCTACTTTTCCTCAATGATGCTTGTTAATTCCTCCCAATCATGAGTAAATATTTTCTTTCCATACCAGTGATGATATGTGTTCATTTATTCTTTTGTAAGAAAAAAAAATCATCAAAAACAGTCAGCTTGATTATAAAATAACATTGCATTTATTCTATCAAATTATATAAATTTAGTTTTTAGATGGTAAAGTTCTACTTACTATTTATTTGGTATTTGTTCACCGATGTGAGTACCAATGGATTATCTGTTGAATAACGAGTAGTATGCGAGTGATAAGGCACATTAGTAAATGATTCCAACATGCCTTCTGTAGTTAACGAGTAGTATATGAGTAATAAGGCACATCGGTAAATGATTCCTACATGCATTCTGTAGTTTTGCAACGTCATAAAACGATTTTCCTAACATTTCTTTGGGAAAACGTTTACGACGTCACAATCATTCAACTTCGAGTGGTTATTACTCTACAGCAGTGTGTCCAACTGCTCTCAAAATGCCACTGTATCACTATGATGAACAAATGAATATTCTGATCCAAAAAATATTTGACCGAGTGAATCGAATCTGCACCGACTGACTAATCTGGACAGCAGGTATATTAACACCGTAGATTTACGTCTAGTAACAGATGTTAACAGATGTTAATCTGCACCGAATGACTGATCTGGACAGCAGACATATTAACGTCGTAGATTCATGTCTGCAAACAGATGTTAATCTGCACCGAATGACTGATCTAAACAGCAGAAATATTAACGCCGTAGATTTATGTGTGCTAACAGATGTTAACAGATGTTAATCTGCACCGAATCACTGATCTGGGCAGCAGATATATTAACGTCGTAGATTTATGTCTGTTAACAGATGTTAAGGCATTTCATTCGAGTGAATTACTTGAGTAGACTTTAGAACTCCATCATGACGAGGCAGATTAGAAAAAATTAGATCAGGGAAACAAAACGAGCACAAGTCCTCATGTCGAGTTGTTTCATTGAAAGTAGAATGTGGGATAGTCAACGAAGCTTTAGAAATTCCCCTACACTTACCGGAAAATTATGGTTGTAGGGATAGAAAAAGAAGGCCCGCAGCTACCATCACCAGTACCTAATAGCTACCACCTCATTACTCCCCGGGACATTTCAACCCTGGAGAAAATCGATCGAATGTCAGATTGAGAAAGATGTTAAGCGAAAAAAATAGATTCCAGGTGTTTACAAGGATTTACAAGTGCAAGAAGACAACATCAGGACTTTCGGCTCAAACTCGGATGCCCCTTGATAGCGAGAGCTTTAGTTCTAAAGTAGAACGTCGCATCTCAGACTGTCGCGAATGAACAGACACCACCATATGCTCAGCGGACTCATAATTTCCCCGAGCTCATTCCTGTTGGTTAGCCCCATAGGTTTAGTGTGAAGGTGCATACGGCTTAGTGAGATTTTGAAATGTAACTTTCCCGAGAGTTGTTAAACACCACGTCCAGGTTTCTGGGAGCGGTCATTACCAGAGTGTTCGGGAGAAAGAGTTTTGTGTACGCTTGTTGTTCCTTGAAGCGTTGCACTTAAAGGTGGGACGTCAGAGGGACCATTCCTAGATACTGACCTGCAGATTGGCTGACTTAGAGAGGAAATCAAAATAGGCATTTATGTGATACAAACTTGATAAACGAAAAGGCTTGGGAAGCACCACTCCTAGTTACCTGTACATTGGCCCTCCTCCAATTGTTCAAAAGAATGAGTCTTCCGTTCACTTATTGTTCCTTGTGAGCATTTTACATTTCAATATGAGATATGGGAGAGGCATCTTCTAGGAAAACAGTTACACTGCCAGATCCTGAGATCAATCGGACGATTCTCCGACAATAAAAAGATGTTATGAAGAATTTTATTATTACCCCTTCAGTGGGAGGGATTACATATACTGTGTAGAAATTGCTGCAGTCGAGGACGAAATGCCGTCTTATTAAGGCATCATATCATACTAGTATCATTATATTTTTTCGGGGAAGGTACTACATTATATAAACTTGTCTTCTCAAAAAAAATGTAGAAAATATATGAGTGTCATCATATTTATAAGACGAATATGATGTATTAATTCTTTATGAAATCCACAAATCTCTTCAATAGTGTTCCAGCAATAACTTTCTCAATAAATTTGTGAAGGAACCATTATTCTTTTTATTTCAAACATAAGTTTTTCCAAAAATACTTATCTCTCCAATATATAGTTTAAAATTCTGGTTTACTATTCTAGTCCTGATGAGAAAAAGGCTGTGGGGAGGCGGGCATTTACCATGTGAAGACTTTTTGTGAACTGGGTCAGGTTCCAGTAATGCTGAGTCAATGTCAATGACCGACAGTTGGGTACTCAGTATTATTTTAATGGCCTCTAGCTAAGCACTTCTGGGTCAGTATTCCAAACAGGCTTCGACAATTTAGAACACAACTAAGAATAAATAAGTGAAGTTCAATTGACCTTCGCTGCCTAATTGTTTTGGGGTGTGGGAAGAGCTGCAGAGCACGTCGGGAGTCATCCATTAGACCGTCCCACTGGAATTACCTTGATTCACGTTTCCGTTGATTTTGTTTATGCAATATCGCCGAGTGAATGAAAATTGGTGATCAATATTGAAGTAATTCGATGTAGTTTTGGGAAGTAGCTGAGTTGGTTGTGAGTCAAAGTGTTCAAGCAATATCCTTAATAACATTTCTCACAAATTCGGCCTCTGTGTGTTGCTTTCTTTTTCTTGATACGGACGGTGAAACAATTCATTATGCACACATGCAGATGAAAGAACAACTGTTTTGACTGGTTTTGAATGACACAAAATTAAATTTAATTATTTTGTTTAATTTACTTGGTTGTTATTTTTTTCGTTGTAAGAGTTTGTGAGCCAGATACGACATAAAGTCATTGTTTGAACCCAATACATTGTTGTAAACCAAATAAACATATAAAAAGGAAAGGGGCTGTCATGTAGGTATAATTGAGATTGCTGCATACAATTTTTATACAAAGAACGGAAAGAGGACCGGAAACCAAATAAACGAAAGAAACGTAAAAAGTATCATGAAATAACAGATATTCTAGGATGTAAGAAGGTCACCTGCTAATTCCGTCTATAAATCAGTTCTGACATCTTCCCGTCCAATTTGAATTGAGGATAGCCAACAAATTCCAGGAATTCGGGTCATCCAGGATCTGAGGGCCGAGCACCTCTGAAGATACGGTGTCCAGGGAGAGGCATGGAAGGAGAGCTAGTAACCTAAAGGACAAACCCAACTTTACAGCGTGTTCCTGAAGCGACAACGTCGTCTTAACAGTAACGTCCAAAAAGTGTTAGAATCCGAAAGATCTTGGGAGAAAGGGAGGTGAAGATTCAAACAGAATGACCATGCCTGTAATTCATGATTGATGGATTACTATCTAACTTTTTTAGAAAAACTTATTGTTCCAGAGAAATCCTTTGGTGCTGTGTGGGCCTAATGTAACAGCTCTGTCGAAAAATTATCTATGACTGCGGACCGTGACCAGCCACTTACGAACACAGTCCGCCATGTCAGTTAGATTGTTCGACATATTCAAAACCTGCTCGATAATACCAAACTTTTAATTTCACCTCAGAGTCTTTCTTATGATCATTACCTCCACTACTTTGCTCGACTGTACCGCCAATTATGTCACGCAATACCATGTATTATAACAGGCTGAATATTCACTATATGGCATTCTCAAACATAACAATAAGATACAGAGTATAATTATTTTTCATTCCCTAAGTATAATGCATCAAACCTCAACTGCTTGAATGACTTACGCCGATTGAATAACAAACTATTCAAAACAGTTTCAATTCCATTTGTGTACATCACTCATGAGAATAAAGCTCCTATAACCAATAACAAATAGTGTAGCCCATAATAAGACATAAATAGGCTAGGCAGAGGAATTTAATAATCAGCGTGACCAGGACAGTCTATTGATGCGTTTGAAAGAGATATAGACCCTTAGCCAATGAACATCCTGATCAGCAGAGTTGGTTGTATGGGCATTTTACTGCTCAGGTTACACTCTTAATTTTTGCATTCAAAATTAAATGATGATCATTTGCGATGGTTCAGTAAGTTCAGCGGTCTGCTTGCGTTGCAATGAGTCATGCTGAAAATTAAATACTCATTCATTTCAATTCCCCATACGCACATATACGTCGGTGATATTCTGTAAAAAATTTAACTAAAAAAAAACCATCCCTTGAGTAGTCACTGTCACACAAAATTGTCTTCGTTCTTTCCACGTTTTGTTATCAATTAGGAAGAAAAAAATCCATGTTTGAATCACTTTTTGTGTAGAGGAACATCCATAAAATCTGATATCCCAGTCTGTTTTGTAAGAGGGCGCGCAGAATTCCGGTATGCGGCGCAGTTGAAATGACGTGCATACGGAATTGGATCACCACTGATGAGGTGTGCTGTACAGTTTTGTCCACTAGACTCGTATATAATACTGGAGGAAAAATCCTTGCCTTCAAGTCAATTAAATTGATAACAGCACTCATTTGAAATGAATAAATTTAGGTACACCAAAAAAAAATACATGCAAAATATATTTATTAGCAGTCATCTCAACTACAAGACTGCGTTTCATTGGCTTTCGGAAACCCGTTCCCACTTTAATCTACTTTCTAACAAATAGGACGGCTTGTATTCTAAATTTGAGCGAATCTATAATCCTTAAAGCTAAAAGCATAAATCCATTTGAACATTGTTCCTGATAATTGGACAAACCAATGAGAATTGATGATCATAAAAGTCCAATAATCCTTGAGCGTGACAATAGAGTGTGCCCTCTATTTTAAATTTGACTTCATCGAAAGACTGTTCTTCGATGCTCCTTAGGCTGTTGTTTGTGTCGATGCTTTTTTTGCTGTTTCTGCTCCACCGCGCCGCTGGAACAAATTGATTTAACTTATTGGACTCAAATTCAGACGCTTGGTGGATAATAGATTCAGCCAATAACTGTATTGATGCCGCAGCAGGGCTTCCACCCCTACATACTGAATTCTATTATTAATCTGTTTAGCGTCTCTCTGCTATGGAACAGCTGACGATTGTGTTTTCTATTTGGTAAGTTATATTGTTTATTGCTGCTTGCTCACACGAGATAAAATAAATTCTAAAACCCAAGTCCATTCAATAACATATCAAATATTGCCCATAACGACCAATTGACTTCATCGAATATTCTCCGTCCTAATCACTCGTTGACCTGAACTTCAATTGGTTCGTGGGTGATGTTGTTGAGAAAATGAATTATATTACAAACCTATTTGAAAATGTTGATAGTTAACTTCATTGCAGTGAGTGAGCCAAGCGATCCAACCCTCAACCAATGAGAAGTATCCAGGGACAGATAAACTCTTCATTTTGAACCTTGCACAATAGTAATGCATTTTTTTCATTGATGAGTGGCCCAGGCTTAATTGTGTTAGCTCGGTTTGCTTATTTTGGCATGATGTTAATTCTTTTTTTTGGACGCCTACAAAACCCCGAAGGCATCGACTATTAATTGTATCAGTTATTGTACCCGAAGCCCCTTCTTCATCTTATGTTTGAGTAATGAACACATTTCTTTAACATGTACAGTTCAAGGGAAGGATCATTAATAGTCGATGGAGATAGGGACACTTTGGCATACGAACCGCTGGTAAAGTCAATATTTGGTAATTTAACTGTTGCAAACGGCCCATACAGATATTAAACAGGTGTAGTTTATAAGTTTGGGAACACTTTTTCGGAAAAGTCATTTATGCTTAACAGGTAGAAGCGAGCAGAAGATTCCAACCATTTGTCTGAGATCCAACTGTCATCCACCTTCGATGTTATAACTTTCTTCCAAAGTTTACACCATCATTGCAACAAATAATTAATACTCTGCAAATAAGGGTATTTATCCCTAATTCCTTTTCATTCAATGTCCGCTGATTGATGAGTAATCTCATTATCAAACATGCCTTATTAAATCGTTACATTCACATGACTTAGATTATTATTTCAAATGGCAAATTTGATAGGCGTATATAATTACCGTACATGATAATTAATTTTTCACTATACGTCCTTCCATCCACAAACACAGTTCATCTCCGCCAACTACTAGAGAAGTGCACGACTGTGTTTGCTAGATTTGTTAAACAAGAAACACTCTGTACAAGAAAGGAATGCGCAGATGGGCACACATTATACATTTAACCAAAATGCAATCACAATTAACTGTGTTGGCGTATTCTTGTTAGGAATGTTGAATGCCATTAAGTGTTGCATTACGATCAATAGTAAATAGTGCCTGTTGCAGTCAAAAACATTAATTTTATACCACGAATAATACTCCTCTGTATCCAGAGTAAGAAGATAGCGAGCTTTTTGTATTATTGCAAGTACGTTGTACTAATTCGGCTACTAATTTTCGTTAGTCATATTGGCGTTCATTGACAATTTGTTAGATGCGACGCTGTAGGTACATTGACCACCTACCGCACCCTCTTTCATAAGAGGTAATATTCCGACCTTTGGCCACATTCCCATGACGTTGTTCTGAAGCGGCTCAAATGTGATGTTAAAGAAAGCTAACAGGATATCGCAGACAAGTTAACTTCAAATAAGAACATGTCCGGAGACGTTTGGGCTGATGACGGGCGGTGGTAGAGAGATAGTTTAACTGATGTGTATTTTCTGATAATTACAAAGCTTTGTATTCTCTGAATACTCTACAACTGTTAAATATTCTATTTGGCATCGCCATTGAGTCACGATACATCAACATTCAATTTACAATAATTGACGTTTTGCGGTCTGACATCCAACGAAATCAACGTACACAAATTTAATTCTGAAACGCTGGGTAAACTTGCCAATCACTTGTCAGTTCTGGACCAGTTTAGGTAATTATTACCTATTGAGCTTCAACAAATAACCTGTTAGGAAATACATTCTCTCTTTTATATGGATGTTTATTTATAATTGATCATTGCTATGGTTTCCTCGTTATCTGTTTTATAAGAGACACAGAACTGCCGTAGCTCGACCTGAATTGAGCGTAAATGGAAACTACAGCGACAATAAGTTCCGTAACAAGTTATATTTGTTTCGCTCTGTTAGACTGACTTGAAATTTCATTGATATCGTGTTCAGTATTGATATTCATCTAAATACTGATTATGTAATCATCCACTTTATGATGTATCCTAGTATAAAAAAGTTATTCCTTAGAATTCCTCATAAGAGAGTAGAAATTGGAAAAATCATTCATGTCATCAAAGGAGGGATGAAATACTGTTATTTATCGGGATTAACAATTACGACCGATCATCTCTAACTTAAACGAACAAAAAACATACCCCAGTATTTGCTTAACATTTTTTTTGTTCTCCAACGCAAAGTACCTTTCAATCCACACAAGGATGGTATCTGGTATAAGGTTTACAAAATTTTGTTCATGCATCGATGAAATATTTATTGCCGACGTATCACAGGGAGTAAATGTACTGAAATATTTTGTGTGATTGTTATATTGACAAGTGGTTTTGTTCATATCGTCAATAATAAGGAAAATATGAATTAACATGATATTTTCTATTGATCACAAATAATACCAACTGATATCCATCTGGTGGGCTTCGACGGTGATTGATTGCTATTTGAAATGAATAAAACTTGCATCTACATTTCACGATTTACATATTAACACGCATGCGCAGAGCGTCATGTTAATTTCGAGAGTATGTTTTCTACTAAGAATCTTGCTAAAATAACGCTTGTTCAAAATCGTTCACCAGTATCATATCACAATATAAGTTAGAGCACCGCCGTCTTTCCCTGTAGTCAACCGGAAACGTCAGATTGACGTGTCCGGTTTAAACCTCAGAGCATGGACACCTTTGAGGTTTAAGCCTCAGAGTACAAATAACATCTTCTCAATCATGTTGTATAACTTTTATTTTACAAATTTACATTTTGCGACTTACAAAAGTGAACATTACTTCCCAGGTTCCTATGCACCGCACGATGACCTCGACTCAAAGATACACTGCTTTTGATTGAGTGTTGGGCTGTCGCCGCGTGAGTGATTGAGTGTTGGGCTGTCACCGCGTGAGGGTGTGTCCAGCCGAGCTCCAAAAACTTTGTGGAAAAAAAATACGGATTGGTGCCAGAATACCCTTGAAAGACGTGTTAGAGTATTCTATGAAGTGACATGCAATCCATTTATATTACTGAAACTGTCCCATGTGTTTGCACTTTCAAGTAATATGTGATAATGAACAACCATCGACAAGATCACTCCTGCACAACACATGCCTAAGATTTCAGCATCTTGTGTCTACCAGCATGAAGATTGGGCATTACAATTTTTCCAGAGCACCATTAAGTTCACTTCAGCAACATGGCTATTATCAAGTAAACTGAAATGGAATATGCTTCATACTTTTGGTAAACTGTGTGAACATCGTCAGTTTTGATCTTAGGAGTGTATACCCCCCCCCCCTCCCGCATGTTTGTGTTGTCTGTACGTACGTGCTCTCCGGGAACGTCTGTCTCAACGATGTTCCAGCCCGCGTTCACCTCAGCTTTATTTTCTGCTACGATTATGTGCAGAGGTGATTCTACATTCCACGAAGTTGATCTATATGAACTCTCTAATGAAATAAAAGCGCCTGCTGACAAATCATAATCGCAGCTACACAACATAAGAAAATATTAACTAAATGTTATTGAAAACGCCTGTACTCGCGCTCGAAAACTTGACGCAAGAACGTCAGAGCGAAATGACACACTGGACCTCTAAGTGGAGACAGAGGATACCCTGAATCACTGCCCTCGCGCTCTCAGCGCATAGCTATTTAAAACAGGCAGTGGCTTTAAACCGCTCAGACAAAAGATGCCTTCAAGACAACATTAGCGACAGGACGTGAAAGTTAACTCATGTGACATATTCCCGTAATGATTGTCATTTTATTGGACGTTGTTCAGCAACCTGCGACACAATTCTCCACTGAAAATAATCTGCTAAATCGGCCGATTTGAAACTGTTTTAATACCATTCAGCTATGTGAGTGCCATATCTAAACACCGTGTTTATGTGTTTACACGTTAGTAATAGACTGAACAGACCCACTTTATTCATTCAAGCAGTGTTAGGGTGGATTTTTTGCTCCCTGGCCCTGCTTTCCCCTCTACGCCCTCCCCACCTCTCTCTGTATATGCGCTGCGATAATTGGCCCCACCCACACTGCTCACGCCCTCCTTCCCCGCGCTCCTCAAACCGCCGTCTTGCCCTTCGCTGTGCCACACGTTAGTGGGACCAGGCGGAGAAAGAGTGCTGCCGACTACAAGAGTCAACACAAAAACAACTATCAACATGTTTATCAGTAATACAATATTTTTGTCTAGTCCAAACTTCTTCTACTAGTGCAGCCTTCTACCAGCGAGGTAGCCTTCCACCAGTGTAACCTTCTACCAGCGAGACAGCCTCCTACCAACTTCAACCGCTTCTCCCCCTCCAATACGCTGCCGTTCATTCCCTCACCGCATACCGCATACTGCGGTTACAACATCGGCGATGTGTGCATTTTCGACTGATGTGTACACATGTGCGTGCCTCTCATCACTTCAGACTCATAAGATGTTGCTGTTTCTATCAACTTCCACAACTTTTCACTTCTCTTTCCCCTCACCACTGGAGTGCAAGGCCTTCTATCAGTACTGTCATCTACCAGTGAGGCAGCTATCTACAAGTCTTGCCATCTAACAGCGAGACAGCCTACTACCATGCTTGCCATCTACCAGCGAGGCAGCCTTCTATCAGTACTGCCATCTACCAGCGTGGCAGCCTTCTACCAGTGCTGCCATATAACAACGAGACGACCTTCTAACAGTCTTGCCATCTACCAGCAAGGCAGCCTTTCTGCCAGTCTTGCCGTCTAATAGTGAGACGGCCTTCTACCAGTCTTGCCATCTAACAGCGAGACGGCCTTCTACCAGTTTTGCCATCTACCAACGAGACAGCCTTCTACCAGTATTGCCATCTAACAGCGAGGTGGCCTTCTATCAGTACTGCCA
>SDVV010044354.1:0-10164 GCA_016164225.1 Gammarus roeselii
ACCGTTCGTCCACCTCTGAGGGGGCGTATCCCCACGGTTCCATATCTCTTATTGGCACATCATTATATCCTAGACTCCACCTTCATTTTGGTAATACATGCAGGGCTAAGAAGTCGACAGACCACAAATACATAGCCAGCTGCTGCTGCCCCTATATCTATCATCAGAACAGCTGAATCTCCTTTCTACCGATCGGCACAAATGACTTCCCATTATACGACGGGCCGAACCGACGACGTACACGAGTGACCAAGTCCGAGGGGCCCGGATCTTGTTTGCTGAAGAAGCACAAATTGGGGGAAGGGTAGGCCTAATTCAGCCGTTCGCATCGTGAGAAACCCACACTTCGGCTAGATATTATAAGCGTACAAATAAAAAGAAGTGTTATAACAATGAAAGCTCTACCAAACAGTGAAGTTATACATCGAATAGAAAAAAGGGCATACAAATGTAACGAAGCAACATAGAGACAAATATCTCCAGAAGTTGGGGCCTCGTTGGATGCTGTTCTCTTCAAAACACCGTCACAAAAGTGTTATGGCACAAGAAGGATCCGTAAATGTGACTGAACAGCAGGGCCCCAAACAAAGGCAGTGTAAATAACTGAGGAATCATCACGTGTACAACGCTCTACCATCCAAGTCAGGAAAATATTAATCACGGAAAATTCTCTCGTCACTTGTTGCTATATTACTTGAGAAGCACGGAACAGGCAATTTTATTTTAACGTCATAGAAAATTTCAGCATTATTATTTCGATATAACTTAAGACACACATATGACCTTTTCTTTTTCCCTATTAATTATCTTTCCCCATCTTGAAGCCAGATGTCCATTCTTCATCACACAAAGTTCAGACTGCATTAGGATGGTCGTTGTGATCGTTCCTCACTAATTCGAACTCACTGCTGGGAAAGAGAGTCGCCCATTTTACATTATAGTCATCTGGTAGATATGCGCCCAATATCGGCTACAAACTACGCATGTGTAACCTAAACTTAAAGGTATGTGTATTCTACCCATTTAAACTACGTGCAAAAACTTGTTAGTCATATAAGGTATGCTTTACGCTTGAAGTATATAGGTGTTGTATCCTTGGCTTGGTTTCTTTTATTCAATTATGAGGAGGAATTTGAACGACATTTACACCTGACAATTTAATCGTATGACGGGCAGCCTTTTCTTGTCAGTCAACTTCACCCTCTGGCGGTGGAAATGTGCATTTTAATTACAACCTTGACTACTGACCTGAATCAGTGATGCGCGTGATGCGCCATCTCTACTGAAAAACTACTTGTACCATACATGCAATGTCAAGAGTGAACAATCTGAAAAATTAGGGAATCCAATTCAAACAGCACAGAAAGGAAGGGGGGAAGGGGCTGGGAGTGCTAAAGCATGCTCTGCTTTCCTACCAGCCTGCCCTGACGTTATCCTCTATACCCTTTACCAAAGCTCGCTTGTGATAACAACCATCAGAGAGCAGACTTTGATATCATTCTTAAGCAACTCTCAAACATTCGTTTTGCATCAAATGCCCCAATATTATCTTTCAATTAAGAGTTTTCAACATTTACCTCCCATTGAAATATAAACCGCGAAATGAGGAGGTACAGTACGCGAGCGGGAGGTAACTTTCGGCTTAGTCATGCTCGAGCTAGGTTTTATTTCGTAACCGAACACTATTCATCAACTTTCGTGAGTTCTCTCCGATGGGACTCCGAGCCAACCTTAACTATTCCCTTCACATAGGAATAGTCCATTTTTATTCCCTACGATCTGATACATATGTCGTAAATCAACAGGACATAGCCAATCACACTGCCCTGAGGAGACAACATCTGAGTTAACATCTATGCATCAAATAAAACATGTGGGAAAACACATCCCTACAAGTAACGTGGAAATTTTCTGTGATTATATTTAAATCCTACAGAACACTTTTCCCGACATCTAATACAACAATGGTTGCGGTCTGTCAAAAACTGTTCATCCACTGAGAAGAATGATTCAGCTTCATCTAAGAACTAATGTTGTGCCTAAGAGATGATACTTGCCTCCTGCACCTGACCTGCTTCACTCCCTTCTATTCACTCCCTTCTATTCAGCTTCATCTAAGAACTAATGTTGTGCCTAAGAGATGATACTTGCCTCCTGCACCTGACCTGCTTCACTCCCTTCTATTCAATGCGACTTGTCCGATATGGAATACGTTCAAGAAGACGTCACACGTAACAAGGTTTTACGAAATAAAGGCATACTACAAAGAAGGCAAAACCAAAGCACTTTGGCGATGGCAGGTTTGGCAAACCTTTATGGCCCTGTGACGAGGCATTTGCAGCTTTGCTTTTCACGCGTGGTCAGCAGCAAAGACAATACAGTACACACTAAGACGCGCAGGCAGAGGTCTTGAAGCGTTCTCAGAGTGAAGGATCTATGATCGTTAACTAATTTATTGAGGTCAATCGGATTGTATGTAACCGTATTATATCGAACGGACAGAACAGGTTGACTAACTAGAAATGAAGTTTTTCCAAAGAGACTGCGAGTATTGGTGTAGTTTGTTTTCCATAGTCTGAAATATATCGCTAAATATACTAGCATCAATAAGAGGAGTCTCGGACAAACCCGATATTCTTCACCATGCATTTGTGTCTATTCGCAGTCGTTCTCAAAATCTTACGAGAAAATATCATCCAAAGGACGTTCGGTGATCACTTTAACCGTAGGAACGATTTCCTTCGTCGGTACCTCATGAACCAGATCATGCATAGTTCTGTGCAGTCCTATCTTTGACACAACGATATTCGGCAGGTGGTTCAGTGCAGTCCTATCTTTGACACAACGATATTCGGCAGGTGGTTCGATTCCCAACGCAGCCCGCAAACGCATGCTACCGTGCCATACATGTATGCCAGTTCAAGATGAACCCGACCAATCTTGATGATGACAATTTATAGCACCAACTATGAGAAGAAGCTTTCCCGTCTAACTACTGAAAAGTATAGATATGTATATAAACACCTTTCGATCCAAAAATTTGTCATCATCATTGCAACTACGCTACAGATAAAATAATTATTATTTTCCTTGGAGACACAGATATATGAACACTCAAAACTCTCAAGTTTCGATGCATAACACAAAACCGTTACATAAGTAAGCCACCAATCCTGTGGTCCCCCAGATTACATTATAATCCTTCAACACTGACCTACCAAAAGTGAGTATCTGTAACTCCGACTCATGACTCCAAACAGACGCGAGGGTGTCAGGGCGAAACAAGAAGTATTTCAGTCGATGTGCTGATCCGCGTTGTGTACCAACCACGCGTTTGTCTCCACGTGTACCAGGGTTTGCTATAATGATAATATACGATAAACGGTTAGAAGCGGGAGCGCCGATTAAAAACCGCAACCATCAAAGAGTTGATTATTCTTTATTGGTCTGTATATGTTTCGTTTCAAATCTCAAAATAGCTACCAGATGAGAAAAAACGCTGTCGTGCACGGCCACTGGAAAATGCTGGGTAAGATAAGCATAAACTAATTAGTGAATCTACTGTTGCCACCTGACGAACGAACCTAAATAATTCACTGTTGCCACTTGACGAACGAACCTAAATCAATCGATGAATAAAAAAAAGGTTTTGTTTGCAGCAGCCAGCGCGTCTTGGTGTAGGTTATTATCTTTTGTACCAGCATTGGAAGGGTTGCCTATTGAACGAATCCTCTACATTCCTGAAGTAATATAACATCATGACCAGAATGGATGCTCCCAACACCGGTAACACAATAAGCAAAATGGGTCACTCTACCAGGCGTCAATTTTTTTGGCGCCTGGTAGAGTGAGCCCCTCTCATAACCGCTAACTGTCGTACCAGCCTTTAATTGTTCCACTTACCGCACTATGGTAGTATTTTTCAACGCCGAACAAGCATAGCATTCCATAGTCGGAGCAGCCACTTTTGTTTCTGTTAAATTGTCATATCAGCCTCAAGTTATTCTACCAACCGAACAACGGTACATTTTTTTTAACAGCGGACATGCATGTCTTCTCTTATTTTTACTTGCAATTTATATTACGAAACGCACACTACAAGAAGTCACGAGCATGCTGTTGAAACCTTTTCTACCCAACCTAACCTAACTTAGTGACGCGGGTTTCTAATCCGGGTAAATATGCGTGTTTCTAACGAGCGGGTAAATGTGCGCGTTTCTAACCCGCGGGGCAACGTACGTACATATTATTCTAAAGTACGTGGTGCGTGTTATTCAAGGGTAGTGCGCGAGTGCTGAAATATTTTTAGCCTGAAAGCTAAGCTCTCGGAAAAGTGACGCAAGCCCAACGCTGAGCTGAGAACGAAATGACAGGATTTGTTTATACAAACATCCTATGCATGGTGACGGTCAAATGACAACTGTAAACATTAGATATTGCTGCAACTCAGATGACTGTTGGTAGATACGCCTCAGTACTATTTTCATTGGATAAAATTGAATTTGATGGTGTAAGATTATAGAAGGATATCGTAGTGCCAGCAGGGTACGAGGTGTTTAGGTTCCCTTGGACGGAAAAATGTGATACCAGCATTTCGAGGAATTAAAAATCAGTATTTTAACAGTTTTAAGAAAGCCACGTATTTGGTTTTATTTGTTCCGGCTGACCACACACAAATGTACCTTTTAAAGCGGATGTAGTTTATTAACAATTGAATCACGTAATAATGGCCGACATGGATTGTTGAAAATTATAGACCGTGTAAACTTCTGAAGATGCCTGTTATTTTTTTGCGCGTCCTCCATATATATTCCCGCGGCGTTTTGAGTTAACGTTAGTTTAGTGGTCTCCATAGGAACTTCTATCCTGAAAACACACCATTGTTGCTGTTGGCACAGTATGTAAACGTTTGCTGTTGGCACATTATGTAAACGCCTGCTGTTGGCACAGTATGTAAACGTCTGTTGTTGGCACATTATGTAAGCGTCTGCTGTTGGCACAATATGTAAAGGTCTGATGTTGGCACATTATGTAAACGTCTGCTGTTGGCACATTATGTAAAGGTCTGCTATTTCCATAAATAACATCCATTATAATTATTTATCAAGTAACGAGAAAAACAGCAACAATTTTATACACTTTAATATGTCCTATCAAACTCGGGTTATTCATGCAAGTGCCGAAAACAATAAAAGTTCTAGGTCGCATGTCTGTTTTCTGTAACTCTGTTTAAAAATACAACGCCTGTAGATTATGATGATCCGCATACAGACCATTTCTACAGAAACTTTCTCATTTTGATTAACTTGTTCAAATCACGAATGGCATGCACCAATAAATTGGATCAAATAATTGCCTGACTTTTAATACGATGGATGAAATCATTACTCAGCATTGCTTTTTTTCTTAACACATAAAGAGCAATACGTTGTATCACCTCACCATCATCTAACTTGACCCGTAAACTACAGACCCCGAACAGCAGATTTACGGACCATGAGCTGCACCTAAACCTCCATCTTTCTATAGCACTAATTTGAAGCCTCGTAAATCGATAGGAATCTTCTCGCCAGCCAGCAGCACCACCCGGCCCTGTTGAATGAATGCTGTTCCTAAACACAGCACTTTTCTGTATCTAAGACAACCACGTGTTGGGTTGATGTCCGTGAAACTTGTTCTCGGAGCCTCGGCCACGGAGCAAAATAATGTTATTGCCCGATTGTATTTCCTGTAAATGGCTACCTTCAATGTGGAGTCATTCATATTACCAGCATTCGCATCCAAACAGTTTAAAATAAATTACCTCTCCTGTAAACTATGCACTTCAATAATACCATCTTTACCCAAAGACTTACGCAAACGTGTTTAAACCGACCGCCAATAACACAATCCGCATCTATTTGGCAACAATTGGGAAGGTATACTGCAATCCTTCACCCAGAGGGTGCATTGAACCGAATGAATTCAATCCCTGTAGGTGTAAGTCTCAGGGTTTGTTTATTGTCTCTACTCAGCTGTCGTAACAAACCGTCCTTCAAGAAGCGATGCCGGCCGATCCTTAGACTGGCCGTCTCTGACACACATCTTGAGACCATGAAGGATGTAATGTAATCCCACCTCTTTGGCTCGGTTGCAGGAAGACTTCAAGACTAAATAAATATCAGCACTTAGCAGCGTTGGGGAAAACACTGTGAGTAAATACTTTTTTCAATTACATTGCAAAAATTAATTACCTGAAAGTCAGACAAAGTATTTGTGAAATGTATCTAGACAGAGTACCGTGCCCGAAACGCCATTTCAGCTCATACAAGTTTGTTATGAATGATCAGGAAGCCCCAAGGATGGAAGCCACGATTCGCCGCAACAAGAGGCATGCACGAGTACTTTACTAAGATTTAGTAAATAGCACGGCATTGTAATTAGGTTTATGTTTCTCATTCTGGGAATATCATCAGCCAGATGATGTTGCATAATTCGACTGAACCAACAAATGACGTTATCTTTCATATCGTAATGAATTGATATTTTAGCAATTGGAGAATGCACGTACTCAAAGAGAACAAAATCAGCATATTACCTATTATTTTACGCAATGAACGTATGAATAAGCGTATAATATTGAAAAATAAATATGGGCACCTACTAAAGTGTACCAAGTAGCAGTATGGTGTTAATTTGTGCGTGTTTAAGAATATTCTGTGCCAATCATCTGAAACACTAAGTATTTGTTGATTGGTGTAATTTACGCGAACAGTTTTTCTTCGTTGGACAGTATTACAATACACACACTTATGCCTTCTCAGCTAAAACGTCAATTCGTGACTATTTATTTCTAGTTACTAAAGAAACATTCAGAAATGTCTACACTAAACGTATGCAGGTTACAATATTTTCATTTCTCATACTGCAGAAATATGTAGAATTCAAACAATGAGCCGACTTTTTCACCTTTCTCTTGTCGATGCAAGTCAGAAATAGTAGGAATCATTGATACGAGACAAGAAGCGTTGTTCATCTTTGTAGATTGTGCTTTCAAATCCGTGAACAACAATAAAATAATCATAAATGCAGCTACAAGATTGTTTACCTTTTCAGTGTTGTGATAGCTAATTTACGTTTGTAAGCCAATATAAATTAGCTGTATTTAAATATTGTATTTTTGTTGCATTGCGACTAGTCAATAAGGTGACATGACACCAACAGGACTAATTTAAATCAATTTCACATCACGAACTGCGATACTTCAGAAATGTAAAGTGTAAGAAGTTTTATACTGTCAGCCCACATATGGTATCTTATACAAAGGTTAGTCTTACTTAACAGTTTTTAGCCTCATGTACAGGTTGTATGGTATGATTTAATTGGTTGTTGGCAATTCCATTGCTATACGTAACAAGATGCGTAGACGCCTGTTTTGCCGCTTGCTATGTGTATACCAGCTGTAAGTAATAAGCGAGTATAAGCAACGTAATTCATATTCTTCGTGTAACGGAAACTATTAAATATATTTCCGATAGGTTTTTCTTACTTCTGAATGTGAAAATCAAGTGTTTCCTGGTGCCCACATGAGACTAGATCACGTAAGGTTCAGATTATCAACAACATGTCTAATACCTTATGTTAGGTTCGAAGCGCACTGGCAGGATTCGTGGAAACAACATGCTCTAGGAATACCCATCGCACAATGACTCTTTGAGTAATTTATTTTCTCATAATTTTAAGAGGAAAAGTGAGTATGAGATTCAAGTTCACCACATACTCGGGGTGAGTCCGTCGCTATGGAACAGGCCATGTTACATTGTTATACTCAGATAATTTTGATAATAATGCAGCTTTTTTAAGTGAGTTACTGTGCGGATGACTCGGGTATAAATATATGTTTATGACTGCACATGAATCAGGACTTGTCAGTCAATATTTTTAATAGTTCGTGAATATAGACATATCCCCGTTGAATGCAATACAGCACCAATTAGCACACTTATTCAATGATGTTGTGTGCCTGCATGACTATCTATTACACCGGATTTATATTTTGAGGTCGCCTATTCGTCCCTTTGTCATCGTACAATGTCTCAACCAACGTATTCGTGATTTTCTAGCCCAATGAACTCGTAATTGTTACTACCCATGTATTCGTGATTTCCCAACCCCATCCATGTATTCATGATTTCCCACCCATGTACTCGTTATTTCCCAACCCCATGTATTCGTAATTTCCCACCTCATAATTCGTTATTTTTCCAACCCATGTATTAGTGATTTTCAAAACCAATATATTCGTGATTCTTACCTCAAAATGGACGTTGTCCTCAAGGTCATTGACGACAATATTGTAAATTATATTCTACTGTGATGTACAAGCCGGCGGCCCCTACAAGCGATGAGCTGCTACGAATTCAATTTGAACTCTCATCTCGCTAACCACAATAGTGTATTTGATAACAAAGTTCGTGTGTTAAAGTTCAGAATAGAGACCCATTGCCAGACGATGGAAAATAGATGACTTAAAGCTGCCCACGGGGGCTCAGCTCCCAAAAGAATCGAGCGCGATGCAGAGCTAAGGATGTGTGGCCGTCGCGTCCTGTGGTCAGAGGATGTACAGGAGAACAAATGATACAGTTCAACTGGACATCCTAGTAATAGAAGTGCGTAGCTCAGCTCTGTAAGGGAATTAAATAGCCAGCTGAATATAGTGAGCGTCGCAATACTTATTGGCGTATGGGACTTATGCCTGTCTTTAAGAATAGTTACAGAGTCTGAGAAAATGGCGGTACCTTACCAATGGAGTCGGTTATGAACATATTGTAACCTTCCATTAACCGAAATATGTCAATGCAAGGTATTTCAAGCTTTTATTACCACCAACGAGCCAATTTATTCCTTGAAGAAATAAATAACCTAAAAAATAATTAAAATCATGTTGAAATTGACTGTTTCTTTTCGGTGGGTAAAAAATGCAAACAAAGTTTCAACAGACGTTGAAATGATGCGCTCAATCCAAAGTTCTACAATACTTGCAATATGTATGTGTGTAAAAGATGGTGAGCAGCTTTATAATTATCAATTGAGCTTTGATACAAGTATCCTTGACGGTCACCACCTTGAACTTTAAACGCGTATGATGTTGTGCATGCAAATTCCAATACATTTTTGTCCAGAATGAAAAGCGATGCAACAGCAGAATGACGTGTTATTCTGATCCCTTCTTCGTTGTTCAAGAGACACGCAAGCATAGTGTCTGCGGGGACTTCTGACTTCTATCGAGACTTATGACTTCTATCGAGACCTCTGACTTCTATCGAGACTTCTGATTTCTATCGAGACTTCTGACTTCTATCGAGACTTCTGACTTCTATCGAGACTTCTGACTTCTATCGAGACCTCTGACTTCTATCGAAACTTTTGACTTCTATCGAAACTTCTGACTTCTATCGAGACTTCTGACTTCTATCGAGACTTCTGACTTCTATCGAGACTTCTGACTTCTATCGAGACCTCTGACTTCTATCGAGACTTTTGACTTCTATCGATACTTCTGACTTCTATCGAGACTTCTGACTTCTATCGAGACTTCTGACTTCTATCGAGACTTCTGACTTCTATCGAGACTTCTGACTTCTATCGAGACTTCTGACTTCTATCGAGACTTCTGACTTCTATCGAGACTTCTGACTTCTATCGACCCATGCTCTTTTGTTATGCGATACGAAAGTTCCTCGACCGGTTTGCCTACATTGTGATGCAGGCTCAGATATGCAGGTAGTGTTTTATTCCGACAAGTAGGCCAGTAAGTACTCTTTCAAAATTCTCGCATTGCATTTGTGATTTAGTGTTAGAGCATGTAATATAACTGATAAACGATAAGCTATTATTGCAATGCACCACGTGAACATGTCGGATGTCTTGGTCGCAAAGGTTTAAAATAATGTTTTAGACTAACAGCGAGGAAGGTCGTCCAACGTTACATGAAGAAGGGAGATTCTAATTCTAAGCCTCACCCTCATATCTCAGCTCTGATTATGGAGCTATTATCGGTGAATGAGGCAAGATTCCTCCCGAGTCGTCGTGCCTTAAAGGGCCAGAGCCCTGTCAGAAAAACTTGTTCATTCAACGTTGTACTATGCATATACGTATTTTTGAATAGTACGTTAATACATGTAT
>SDVV010044355.1:0-10164 GCA_016164225.1 Gammarus roeselii
CATCGTCTGTTTGTGAGTCGCATATGCTGTAGGCTGACATCGTCTGTTTGTGAGTCGCATATGCTGTAGGCTGACATCGTCTGTTTGTGAGTCGCATATGCTGTAGGCTGACATCGTCTGTTTGTGAGTCGCATATGCTGTAGGCTGACATCGTCTGTTTGTGAGTCGCATATGCTGTAGGCTGACATAGTCTGTTTGTGAGTCGCATATGCTGTAGGCTGACATCGTCTGTTTGTGAGTCGCATATGCTGTAGGATTTTTAGTATGTAAACTACCAATAGTGTACTTAAAAAAATACACATCTAGAGCACACACAGCTGGGGTGGGAGGGGCTGTGTTGAGTAGCTGTTCAGAGCGTACAAACCGCCTGTACACGGGAGATAGGTCGGACTAGGTAACTTCTGGCAAAGAGTACCACTTCACCCTGATATCTTGTGCTAATTGGCACTATGCGAGAGTAAGGTGACGAACGGTGTGAAGTGTACCTCAACACAATTAGTTATAATAGGCAAAAATATACTGCAAACTAGTCAACGTCATACAATAATTTTTCTAGCAATATTTGGTGAAGAAGCAAATCCAGGTGACCGCGTGAAACCTCGTACAAGACAGTGGGTCATTTTGAAGCATTCTTGTTTACACGAGTAACTAATTTACGTTGCGTTTATTGCTTCTTCTAACTTTAGCCAAATATAGAGCATGCAGGAAAATTCAAATGCATTAAACAGGTGGGCATGAAACATACCCTGCTTAGATGTTTCATGCTAACGACAACTCACACGTTATGCACGAGTTGTCGTTAGCAACATATTTGTCGACAGGACATCGATCTCTCGTCAAAACTTTATGTTGGCCTGTATTTGCTCTTGATTAGTGAATTTCGGTTTTATTGAGCAGGAAATCTCTGAGTTCATTCACTGGCCCATCATTGCTAGTCGCATTTGCTCAATGGATTTGATCTCGGAATCAGCCCCTCTTTCCGCAGTCTCTCTTCCAAACATTCCTTGAAGAGTTTATATTATTTATGCTCGTCTTCACGAATTTGGGATTGCCTTTGAAACAGTCACTCAGCATATTTTTTCAGATGTCATCTAAAACTGTTTCATGTACTTTTTACATATAAGCTTATTAACAGGATGTGTAGAACATCCTTCAGGCGCAAATCTTGGATTAATGTGCTCTTTTTTTTTGTTAAATAAACTTTACCATTTAAAGATACAGAATGGACAATTAACGTTAATTAATTGGGAGTTTTACGGTACTGAAAAAATGTCTAAATCTCTGTTCCACACCATCAGATGCTTTGTGAAGTCTCTGTTCCACACCATCAGATGCTTTGCAAAGTCTCTGTTCCACACCATCAGATGCTTTGCGAAGTCTCTGTTCCACACCATCTGATGCTTTGCGAAGTCTCTGTTCCACACCATCACATGCTTTGCGAAGTCTCTGTCCCACACCATTAGATGCTTTGTAAAGTCTCCATTCCACACCATCAGATGCTTTGTGAAGTCTCTGTTCTACACCATCAGAAGCTTTGCAAAGTCTCTGTTCCACACCATCTGATGCTTTGCAAAGTCTCCATTCCACACCATCAGATGCTTTGTGAAGTCTCTGTTCCACACCATCAGATGCTTTGCGAAGCCTCTGTTCCACACCATCTGATGCTTTGCGAAGTCTCTGTTCCACACCATCAGATTCTTTGCGAAATCTCCATTCCACACCATCAGATGCTTTGCGAAGTTTATTCATTCATTCCCGGACGCTTCATTCAGCGTGTCCAGTAGAACTGAAGTGGTACACGGGTGAACGAACATGTATTGTTGTTTCAGTGTTAAGAAATTTTGAAACAATTCAGATGTGATTGAGCTGTTATTGTCTAAATCAATGGATGTAGAAGAGCCATTGCGAGACAAAATTGTTTCCAATACCTTTATTAAAACTTCAAACCTGGCACGTTTCACTACTTCAGCCTTGATATATCGGGATGATGCACAAACAGCCACTAGGATATCATCACTTGAAACCAGCAATGGCAGATCTTGAAGTGTTGGATTTGTCTACTTTCGTTTTGAAGTTTATTTCTGAAGTCTTTACGCTTTAAAGTTTGTTTACACGCGTACGGCAAGCTTTAGTGAAGTCTTTTATCACTCCGACTATTTTTGGGGACCAGGCGAATGACCGAACAATGCCTTTCATTGCCAGTACACCTTGATGATTGACGTGCAATAGTTGCAATACCTTACGACGATGAGATTTCAGGATTACCCCTCTCATCCCAAACATGATGAAACTTTTGAACGATGACATTTGTTCCTTCATGCGGCGAAAAGGTTTAATGGCTCCATTAACCTTAGGAGAGACCCATGCACGACGTTGTGCCCGAATAGAAATACTAATGGATTCTTCTCGGTCTCTTTACTCCCTTTTTTGTAAAACAACAACAACAACACACGCTTATTCGGTTTCATGTTTTATTTTGAATCAGGTTAATAAGAAACAATCACCTGCATAGCGGACCTTGCAAAGTATGCGAGTAATCTAATAATTGTGTTGCCTCAGTCGTGGGTACAATGAATTATCACCGGGTTTTCACGCTCCTAAAATTTTAACAGTTGTTAGTGGTCGGTTCCTACCGGGAATTGACCTCCAAGTAAGTATTCTGAAGCATTACTGCAAGTCTCTTTTTTCAATTGTGGACTAACCTTTTTGGACAGGCATGAAAACCTCATTTTGTTTCTGGAACACGACCGCGTCTATGCCTGTATTTCTAGTGTCTGTCTCGATGGTAGTTTTGAGATTTAGATAAAATAATATCTACATTTCATGTTCTCAAAACATTCTTGGTGATCTTTAATCAAGATAAATATTACATTTTTCCTGAGTAAGGCTCAAAATGATGCAAATATACCCACGGAAAATTTGATAGAAATCACTTTTATACGTCCACAATCCTACAAAAAATCAGGACTTCCAAAATATTTTAGGGACAATGGGCCTCTGACACTGAAAGTGACCAATGTAATCATAAGAGCTTTCTTTGGTGATTAGTTGATGGCTGCGTCGAGTTATACCACATAAACAATATAATATCAAAGGGTGAAAACTAAGATATTGAAGATGGGCGTAAATTTTCATGAGTATTCTTCGAATGTAAATTCATGAAATAGGAAAAAAACTTGGGAATTTACGATCGGGAATTTTACATTTCAGTTCCTTGATGAATTACAATTTCTGTTAAATACATTAATGTAACTGATTCAGAATTGAATAACGGTTTCGCTGTAGCCCTATTGATTGCTCAATGATTTGTTTTTGTCGATCGGTTATGAGCAATTCCATACGATCTTAAACGATAACCAGATCTCAAAGGTCATTTTCTGAAACAAGCAAAGAAATGTGGGAAGGAGCAATGCAATTCATTCGCACTACTTTGTGCTAGAATAGTAATACACGCTACTCTTCATATAGAAATAAAAAATGTTCGGTGATTGTAGATGAAGCTGTGGAATTGTTTGAGATACAAAGAAGGAAAGTGATCCACAGCACCTGGCTGAAGCGACAGCAGGGCCGCCATTAATTTCGAACAGAGAAGAGTGAACTTTAAGAAGCTCACAAATTCTCGGAACACTCTGAGATTCTTTTATAGAAGTGTCATCATTGGGCAAAAAAGACTGTTACTACAGCAAAATTACTCTTAAAATCTTTTTCTGCAGAATACTTATCGTCTGATTTTCTCTTTGTGAGTTCCCAGTTTCTGGTGATCTGAAATAAAAATATGCACACCGTTCCGTGTTAAGGCACTCTGCCAGTGGGTCGTTCAGCCGTCCTGTGTTTCCAGAAACATAAACAACCACGTTCCCGAATTAATGCTTCAAACTTGGACACGAATTATCATGATGTAGGTTGGACTTGATGTAGTTGAGAATGAGACGCAGATATTTCGCGCCCCTCTACCACCACCTGCCTATCCTAAGTGTGGGAACAAAAATCTATCAAAATATGTGCAAAATCATCGGAACCATGTAAATCCACCCCATGCCTCAGAGCCAGAACAAAAATTTTGAACTGTATGTTATTCAAATTTTAGATATCACCACCTATACTTGTTAATCTACTTGATGAAGTGAATTCTACAAAGCAACTACAGTAGGTTTTAAAAGTGACGCACTGGCTAAGTGGCTGGACGTGGGTTTAGAGAGTGGCAAGAAGACTTACCATCTTGAGTAGTAAACAACATTGTACACGACCAGTCTTCCAGCAGTAACACATATTTGATCAGAAATTTTAGGCTGCGATTTTGGTTCCCTACATCCCAAGCTATGGATCCTTTCATATTCGAGCTACCGCATATCTTCTCAACAACACGTCTGTCGTTTTTTTCCTTAAAATTGTTAGCTCTTCGATGAATCAATGAGTGTGAGAATAGAAAATATTTTAAAATGAATTGTGTTAGAAAATGTACTATTCAATTGCAGGGTCAACGCACAAGACTATATTTACAAACAAATTACTACCAAATATTATAGACGTTCTATACTCAACGCGCCCTATATTATTATCTGTAACAGATTGGACGAGTCGTCCGAAAGCACAACAGCTCTTCATAAAAAACGTTTCAAGAGATGTTGACTCTTGCTTCTTACATAACTGCTTGAGGTGGTCAGCGTTAGGATGTATAGGAGGTCCGGTCGATAGATTGAATCAGAACGTCCCTCAATATAAAGTTCAGCGGATTCAGAGATAGTCTGGAGGGCCAGATGCATAACTTGTCATAAATTTAATTTTTGATCTTTTCACGTCTGACGAATTTCATTGAGTCGGTCAGGAGGTGCCTTGGAGTTCGATTCAACTATTTGAGGCATAAATGACTCTGAACAGCAGTTCTTGCTGCGCAGTCATGGCAGCAACTCTCATGTCAACTGCCAGCTTCCTCATGGTGTGGTTGGGTCCAACGAAATTTATGCTCTGAGGACATTCAGAAAATTAGGTTCATGCTTTTTATTTTCTCCTCTATGACGGTATTTCTACTGAATACTTCGGACGTCATCTAAACCTGTATTAATATTATAAGTAGTGTTTGACGACGTCAACCGTCTCAGCAGTTTATTTGACGTTGACTCTCGCAAGGAGAAAATCTTCAATACATGGGTGCTTTCATTGTTTCTTTCGGTGACATAGTTCGACTTATAACTAAATAAACAATGTAATTGTTGATATGAAACCTGATGTTATAAATTACATTGAATTATTAGTCGTAATATAACATTACGATAGTAGGAACTGTTGCAAAAATGTTATTTTTCCTTCGCAATCGTGTACACTTTCAAACCCGTCATCAACTTTGCATTTATAAATTATTCGTTAAGTGTTTGTAAACCGGTTGTCAACTTAATCGTCTTCAGATATATTCCATTTTCACAACAAAACGCTAGGAACATCTTTACGCATATCCATATCCTCATCAAGCCGTAGAACAAACAATCATTTGTTACGTTTCTGCTTGCTGTCCACATAGCATTATTATTCAAGAAAAGTGTGTTACGGGGTTCGATTAAACTGATAACAATGTTTGTTTAGCAATGTGTTCATCCATGTGATCTTTACCTCCTATTAGCGGAGGTTTTGTCATGAAGGTAAGTAAGTGTAGCAGACTGCACTTGTCTGCACGGCAATTACCTCCTTGTTAGGGCTCACCTTGTTTACTCGCAAGTTCCCTCCACCCCTCCACGTCAGGCCGGGCTCCCCTTACCCCTTGTTAGCAGCAACTTCCGCTCCGGTGGCGCGCTCGACTGTAAATACTGGCGGCAAACAGCGACACCAGCAACAGTTTGATACGCTTCTTTGAAGGGAGGCTCTCAAACTCAATCCTCGAATGATGATGACTTTGAAGGATGTCATCGATTGAAAATTCTGCCTGGAATCGAACATTTGACTGATATCTTCACTTGATGGGTTTAGGCTGAATTAAAACGAGGAATTTCCTGTTAATATATTGATAAATGTACGGGATTGTAAGTAAGTACTCAATTGGAACGTGCGTGTATGTATTGCGTATTGCTTAAAGATTAGGGAAGGCTTACAATCCATGAGGGATCACTGTTGCAATTAATGTGTCCAACGTTTATATGTATATTTGACCAAAATATTCATGATCTCTTACGAAGCTGGATGAGAGGCAGTTCTAGAGATAAATTTTTTATGTTATATCTAGTTCCTCAACGATTCTGAACAACGAAGCAATTCAAAGTGTAGAAAATAGTGTACTCTGTTTTTCAAATTTCCGAAACTATAGTAAGCTCAAACATCACCGCAAATTGGAAAGGGTCAGGTCGAGATTAATAATTAGTCACAGCTCGTGTCCGGGAACCTTCTGCGCTACATCAAAAAGCCCTTATAAAACCAGATCACACACTCTCAATTTAGATTATTTGAATTACATTTATTTAGTAATAAGAGTTAGGGCATTGTACAGTGCCACCACTATACAATATCCTTCATCACCAATGGTACTACCCGAAATTCGGTAAGCTTTGAAAAAACGCGAATTCTTGAAAGACTATTATTTATTTGCTATTTGTAAACTTGTGGTTGGGTACTGAAAGTTGGACAAATTTAACTACGTATGTTAATGAAACCATTTTGTGATAGTGTTTAATTTTGTTTCCGCTATTTGACAGAGTGAAATAAACGTTCATTATGATGTGTACTCAAAAAATCTTTGCAGTGCCTCATGACATTCAACACAAGCTGACTTGACTCCCAGGTAAGGAGACACGTGTCGCATGCTCGACCACGAATGGTTTCACAGAACCCATACTCTACTGTGTCTTAGTCTATATACCTTCGTCTACTAGATTGACGTTACCGTCAATTGAGACCGAGACTATCTGACATAGTAAGGGAAGACTGAGGTTTTTAGTTTTCGACCGCGCTCTGGGGTCAAAGTTGCGAGAAGCCAATCTGTACAGAATTGTTTCCCCAGCCCACGTTCTAGAGCGTTTTCTAAATCCAAAGCACTATTAATACTTGCATATATTGATTAATTTCGTAGTGCTGTTTTGCATTCGATTAATTGTACATCACCAACTTTGTTGGAGACCGACGCCAAGACTTTATGTAGTTTAGCAGGTGGAGGTTGATGGATCTCAAGCCTCATCCTTTCTCTATTGACAGCTGTTCATATTCGTCTGCCCGAATGCTACTTTCGGGAATCGTACACAGTCTAAGCAAGGAATAATTTTCGTCTCAACGGAGGCAGAAATTTCTTGCTCCGCCTAGTAATTATTCATCTTTCCATAGCATGATATAAATTCGACGGATATGTAATGTGTTGACTGCAGAGTGCGTGTCAGAGTAAGGAGCGAGGTGAGTGAATGAAAACCAGCGGAATAGGGACAGAGACAGTTTCTCGTAATGCTCATTTGTTCGTTCAATTTGTATGTGGATGGAGTGGTCTGGGAGGAGCTCGTCAGTGTATTGGGGTTAGGTTTGAATTTGTTAAAAGGAAACGATCGAATGTTTAGTTGTGTAAATTTCTGTTTCCCGATGATACGGGACATTTGGTAGATTCCGTCAGTTTGGTAGGTTGTATGGAAGGAAAAATCTGCGAAGATATTTGATTAAAGTAGAACAACGAGCTGTTCGAGGAGTGGCGATGCGAGTGGATTTAGTGTTGACTAAAAATTTCGACCAGTTGTAGAAAGTTGAAGAGTTCAAATGCCTGGAAACGGAGATGCGCTCTTAATTAAGTGAACGAAGCGTGTGAGATGTTGACTGCACTGGAGGGTGTGATGAGATGCAGGACCTTAAGATGTTGGCTGTACTGGTGGGTGTGATGAGATGCAGGACCTTGAGATGTTGGCTGTACTGGAGGGTGTGATGAGATGCATGACCTTGAGATGTTGGCTGCACTGGAGGGTGTGATGAGATGCAGGACCTTGAGATGTTGGCTGCACTCGAGGGTGTGATGAGATGCAGGACCTCGAGATGTTGGCTGTTCTGGAGGGTGTGATGAGATGCATGACTTTGAGATGTTGGCTGTACTGGAGGGTGTGATGAGATGCAGGACCTTGAGATGTTGGCTGCACTAGAGGGTGTGATGAGATGCAGGACCTTGAGATGTTGGCTGTACTGGAGGGTGTGATGAGATGCAGGACCTTGAGATGTTGACTGTACTGGAGGGTGTGATGAGATGCAGGACCTTGAAATGTTGGCTGTACTGGAGAGTGTGATGAGATGCAGGACCTTGAGATGTTGGCTGTACTGGAGGGTGTGATGAGATGCAGGACCTTGCGTGTGGAAGCGAATAAAGGTTTTCGTATGAGTGATGGGCGTTCCGATTGAGCTGGATTGGGATGAATGTGAGGATGAATGCCATGTTTAGAATCGTGACAGGAGTAGCGAGGATTAATATTATCAGGAATTATGATGCGCGGAATGCTGACTGCTCGGCTAGGTACGTTAGTTCTTATGTGGTTCAGACCCCTGGAGCGAGGGGGAGAAGGGGATTTGTGAAAAATTTATGAAGGCAGAAATGAATGTAAGAAGACTTGTAGGGAAACCAATATATGGATGACTGGATGGACTGATGAGTGCGTTAAATTTCGGAGGCATTAGTGTCATGTTTTTTGTCTTGAACATCGTATCTGCCCTTGTCTGTCTCGTTGTGAGACGGAACTGCCTCGACAAGGGGATGGCCCGGCACACACATCTATGATGCGGTGGAGGTATGCGTACGAGTGTATGGGGATGATTGGTGGCTGTCATCTTACGACTTCGGGAATGCGGCTGCGTTTTATGTTGCGGTTTTAAGGTATAAAACATTATATGCCATTAATAAGCTCCACATCATCCATTCAAACTATCTTATTGTAAAATGAATTTGCTATATTGCAGAATTTTGTTGAGATACAGACGCCAGATGTGTCGTGTTAGCTAATTATTGTTAAGGACACTAGATGAACGACCCTGCAAAGCAAGAAGGCAAACTGCATGAAATGATGTTTACATTTTTTTAATTGCAGAAAGTTTCCCTGGCAGGAATTTTCTTATGGTTACGGTTAGTCAGTAATTGTAGATCACTTAAATTTTTGTTTCGAGGACATTTATTTCCAAGTGACCACTTGGAACTTTGATAAAATTTAATTCTGAAGGGGGCGCCGAACAATAATTACACTTGCATATTGTTAAAGTTAATTCCGTAAGTGGGGCAAATGACAGCATATTCAGAATTTTTGTAATTTCTCAACAAGATATGCATGGGTTGGAACAGTGTTAGTTGGTTGTTGAGTTGAGAACCTTTCAAATTAGATTTATGCTTGTATCTGAGAGCAAATTCACAGTCGACTTTAGTAGGAGGACGCTGAGGACTTTTGTATGAGGACGCTTAGGACTTTTGTATGAGGACGCTGAGTTGATTTTGTATTATTATTGCTGCACACAGAAAGGTTGCCGATTTGAATTATAGTGGAATGATTAGAATCAGTGGGTATATTTTCAGTAGAATATTTAAAAACCTTTGGTGTCGTCCATCGTATTTTTTATTGCCGATCCTTTGAGGTATTGTCAACGAGTACAGGTAGTTTAATCGTTTTGAGTAGTATTAGGCGTGATTGGTAATGTAAATCTTTGTTTATGTAAGGATAGGGAGTCGTTATAACGACTGCAGAGACATGTAAAGAGGAGTCGCGCAGGAGGAGTCGGTTTTCCTTGCTCATGCATGGTAACTATGTTATCGAGTGTGTATGTTTTCCTTGCTCATGCATGGTAACTATGTTATCGAGTGTGTATGTTTTCCTTGCTCATGCATGGTAACTATGTTATCGAGTGTGTATGTTTTCCTTGCTCATGCATGGTAACTATGTTATCGAGTGTGTATGTTTTCCTTGCTCATGCATGGTAACTATGTTATCGAGTGTGTATGTTTTCCTTGCTCATGCATGGTAACTATGTTATCGAGTGTGTATGTTTTCCTTGCTCATGCATGGTAACTATGTTATCGAGTGTGTATGTTTTCCTTGCTCATGCATGGTAACTATGTTATCGAGTGTGTATGTTTTCCTTGCTCATGCATGGTAACTATGTTATCGAGTGTGTATGTTTTCCTTGCTCATGCATGGTAACTATGTTATCGAGTGTGTATGTTTTCCTTGCTCATGCATGGTA
>SDVV010044356.1:0-10164 GCA_016164225.1 Gammarus roeselii
CATATACTAATGCGCTTGCTTCCAAATGATTCTTATACATTAGAATATTCATCAGAACTTCAAACATGGCATTCCTTCAAGAATGCTGATATTTGGTTCATATGAGCCAGATGAGTGCGACCCAATCTGATTATGTTCATTAACCATTTGTATTATTCGAGAACGATTTCATGTGAAGCCACGCCTAAACACGAGTGCTTCAATCAATCAGCCGAGCACTCAAGGATTTACAACGAAAGCATTCAAACAATATCGCACAACGAATCATTTCAAGAGCGACAGAATAATTTCAGTTTCAGACGATATTGGAGAAATCAATACGTCGCATTGCAATTTATAATTTAATATCAAAAGAGAGTCGAACACAATTGTTACAGTATTCTAGTACGCACTCAGCATCTACGCATGCTCCCAACAGAAGATGCAACGACATTTATAAAACCACTTTAAGATTCTCGCATATAAATGTAGAATAATCCAAACTCCAATCTGGAATCCCAGAGGGCCAGACCACTCAAGCATAACTTACATCGAAGATTAACAACAGAGATCAAGTATGACTAAACTCATAAGTCCACAAAAAAATTACTAAACAACACCGTAAATAAGAAATGTATCATAAAATCGTTAAAGTGGACACCCCTCACACGGTACTTTTGTTGTTTGTGACTCGAGATGTGATCTCTTATATCATGGTGAGATATTTAAAATCATATGTTAAATCATTTCAGATAAATCTATGTTTCAAATCCCACCTTCTAAAGCAAGGCGAACAAGACTAATCCCACTCTAGACCAGGAGTCTCAAAGGCTCCACTAGCGCCTGTAAGTGCTCACCTTCAAACAGACATAATTACTCCTTGAAATATTTTAGCATCAGATATCTGCTGCCTTGCTTTATTGAGCATGCAACTGAAGTTGGTGGTATTTTTCTCGCTGATTTGCTGCTCTTGCATGACGGGTTTGCGGCATGCTTACAATTCAGAACCAATTGATGCATCATTGCTTCAGTACTGGAAGTGCTCTGCTGTTGAGACCAAGCTTCAATGAATTAAGGCTTGTAGGGATTTAAAAGTGTGTTTAGCGTGAACGAATTGATTCAAACAAGAGCAAGCTATTTAATTTTCACCCTGTGATCTCGTTCTACCCGACGTTCTGTCTAACACTGAGAAGTTGTCCCCTATTACAAAACTCGTAAATAAATTTTAGGGTTGTAGGTCTAACAGAAACATCTCCGACGCATTCCACTGGCGCCATCAGAGGAACAGAAAGAATGACAAAGGACTTCTCAAAAATGTTTGCCTCCTTTAAGAGTGCGACAATATTCTAATGGACATTCCCTCTCAGCTGATCATCCCTGGAATAATAGTCTAGGCGAGAGTGTCGCTGCCAGGCAACATACGGCAAGCCCCGAGCCTTGTGTCACCGAGACGGCTACCGAGCCCGTACTGAGCTGGCACCCGAGGAGGATTAGGGAGCTCGGTCCTGTCTTCATGATCCGCTCCGTAATCCGACACTCACAAGACCGGCTCGCACAGGGCCCTTAGAAAGCGATGTATCACCGTAATAGATTGCACCATTCAATGCGGACTCTTCATGAGTTTCTTGATTACCTCGTGATAATGACCGGGAGAAAAATATTTCGTAAAATAGTTCGTAACATAAACATTTTGGCTGGAACGAGGCTTTTGTGTCAGTGTCGGTGTTCCGAGAAGCCTGTCAAGGCTGTTGAAGGTGCAACGGAGGCCGAGGGTGCACGCGGTCCAAACAACATCAACTGAGACGGAGAGGCCAAACACAACAAGGAAAATGAAAACTGACAAAATGGATGGAGCACTTGTTAAATTAATATTAAGACTTTCGCTTTGGGTTCATTTTCTACTAACGTGTAACTATGCACAAAGTGTTTCATGCGCCTAAATATGTTTCCATTTGTTTATGAAATTCCTGCAGGTCCCATCAATAGAGGATTAACAGTCAAGTTTAATGCTGCTTCAACGCATTCAGGCTCCCGAACATCTTGAAGAGGGTACGTAAGATATGGCAGGATCCTTGAGTTTAAAGTTTTAAATTTGCCGACAAAGAGCACATCATGGCATTGTAGGATTTACTCTACCCTGTTAGTAGAGTAAGGACACACTACATTCCGTGAACGTCGCTGCCTCTCCTAGCAAGAGAATAGGAACACTGCATCCCGCCAGAGAGCCCACTTACAGAAGAGTAGGGACACTACATGCCGTCGGAGAGCCACTTCTCCTACTGAAAGAAGTGTAGGACGCTCTACATCACGCGAGAACCCTGTTGCTCCTCCTGCCAAGAGCAGAAAGACAATATGCAATCCTCGAGGACGATCCTGCTCCTAGCTGGTGGGGAATGACACAGTATATCTCACACACCCCTGCCGCACTCTTCGTCACAGCGACTATACTCTTGGTCCTGGCATAAGTAAATTCTGAACACTCGCATATAGGGCTTAGGGCTTCGTCACCACGACACTCTTCCTTCTCGAAGCATAAGTAAGTCCTGAACACTCGCACAGAGGGCTTAAGGACATCATCACTGAGCCTGTCATGCCAGCACGGGAGATCAATGTGGCGGACGCTAAGGACCGAACGCATGCAGGCGGTAGGAGAGAGCTTTATTGCAAATCCTAAAAAGGAATTGTGGAACATGAGTCATGATTTGAACTGGCACACTGAAACACGGATCCGAAAAGAACCGTGTGACTATTAAATATTTGAGTCAAATAATTTTTGTTTAGTTATACTATTTCACAACTGTTAAATGCACTACATTAACTCTCAATCAAAGGAACAGTGCTTTATTTATTTAATAGTTGTTGAACAAAATTAAATGCAATTTACTCGACTGTGGTCTGTTAGAGTCGAACTGACGTGTAGGCGGGACGTTGTCGCTCATTCGGGTAAGAAGTTGTGTGGGAGGGGCGTGTGCATGGCTAACAAACCTGAAATCGAATACTCAAACTACATTTTCAAACCATTTGTAACCATATATCTGCCTGGTTTCCTAAATTTGAACAATTTATTTATCCAGCGATACATATAAACTTATCAATTAATTATTGTTTATGATTCAAACTGGAAGTGGCTTACCCTCGCAAATGTGATTAATGTAACATGTTCAACACCACACGGACAACAATTCTTGTTCGTGCGCAATGAAAACATCGACCACTTACAATATGCTTTACTTTCCACGGCATTCGTATGTTCTTAACCCCTCTGTTCATGTATTTGTGTCTGTCTGAACCAATGTTACATAGGCAGCATAGTAACTATTTTCCTCATCGTAACAAATTACTGAACAAAAATTCCAAACCGATCAGCAAGATATCCACACACATTCATGAAATATCGGACACTATCTATATTATTGCAAACAATTTAAAAACACGCTGGTGATATTCCTTCCAAACATGAAATAGCAATTCGTAAATAAAACTCTATCCCGTGTTTTGTGGTTAGCCTAAAAGCTCCGATTGCTAGTTTCGAGAAGCTGGCATTTGTTAACCGACCATTTGTATTTTCAATGATGTCATTTCTCACAACGTACAGCAACCACAATTAAAACCTCCTTAATAACATCTTATCGTTTCGGAATGCTGCCAGTAATGTCAGTAATAAGACCGTTGTGACCGGGCGGCGATTGAACTTGTGGTATGGGCGGTGTGTTCGTGTGCAGCATTAACTGCTTTCGTGATTGGCGTGTACGGGCGCACACACATGCGCTGATGATGGTGCACATGGACACCTCCCACCTATTCTCACCGCATGGGCTTCAAGCTGAGCCCGGGCGAATTGTTTTCAATGCCATTGATCGTGCTGTTAATCGTACCTGAACTCCGTGGCAGGGGGTTGCGGGTAAGACCAGGGTTGTACGAAGGGGATATTTTAAGGGTTAGTGTATGCTCGATCCTAATTTTGGTTGTTTCAGTTAGTGTTTTTTTATGTAGAGGGAAATTCACTTCGTTTCGCAGCGTGTATGCTCAACTGAAAGAAATCGCACTTTCTTGTCAAAGTCGTAAGCTTAACTACGCCTACTCAGCGCTAAAATACATCCGCGATAGTGACTTGTCGTGAATAAAGAAGTCATGTGTGGAGAGGTCAAGACGTCGTATTACCGTCTCGTTTCTGTTGCCAAACACAAACCTTATTTGACGATACGACCAGAGCTAGTGGTATCATCATGACTCGCTTTATCTTCCTGGTGCTTTATTCGAAAACCAATACAGTTACTGTGTTTTGGCCAGCTGTAGTACTAGCCTACAGAACTCAGCATATAAACATATTCGTTCTCAACTTTGAAATGGACTACTACCTACTCTTTTACCGTAAGTATGTGGTACAGTAAAGTACCCAGACAAAAACAGGTAACGTTTTTAGTACTTCTGCCTGTACCAGCGGACGCTGCTTACTAGCTGCATAGAGACTAGCCAATGAAGTACGGTGGGACTAGCTCGCGTCGAGCCTACAAATGATCACTGGAGGCGTCTTGTTGGCACAACAACGCTTACAAAGCAAGTCCGTGTGTCAATTGAAGACTGGTCCATTACTTATGGATATATAAGTTAGGAGCTGATGGGGGGTAGATAACGGACAATAGCCACAGTTAGAGTAGTGGATCGAATCCTGGTCAGGATTGTAAAACGTTACTATCAATCAGTGATTGAGATCGTTCGTGATAATCATGATATTGCTGCTAACTGAGGGTGACCAATTGCCCAAGAGACGCAGCACCTCTCACAGGCTATTCCTGCTGGAACGAGTGCCCAAGCTGGAAAAGTACATGATACAACACATCTAGAAGAAACGATTCGAAGATAGTAACATCATTGTGAGGGAAAAATCAAAATAATAATAATCGAAATGTCACAAATGAAGATCTCATCATCCTACAAAACGATAAAACAATATTTTAATAATATAATGATAAGTTTTATCGTAATAACTTGTGTAGATATCTACAACATGCACAACGACATCATTGAGATACCGCAGTGCATCCCATTATAGTGTGATGCATGTAATGTTTGCTTGATGCACGTATGTGCTTACGCCGAAATTATCCTGGTTGAAGCACAATAGTGTGTTCTCAAATGCAGAATACACATTTGCATGGGTTAAAAATCAATGCCCATTGTGGATTTTAGCATTGGACGCGTTTCTCGGCGTAAACATTTGAAATGCCGTGGAACGCCTGCCAGAGAAAATACGTTTTTTGGACATGAGAAAGAAAGAAGGAGAAAGTAAACACCATAACTGCATTGGAACTGCAACTAGACGTGTGTAATAAGCAACAGACAAGAAGCACGACGGACAAACGCATCAATATAGTAACAATGAAATGAAGCGCAATCTCGGAATGCGCTGACAAAGAAACTTTGTCATTCGGAGGAATGATAGACTATGAAAGATTTTAGGTCATTGGCGAGAGATATGAGACACCAATGACAATAGAGGGTTGCACTTGCTTTATTATATAATATACCAACAGCAACACGAGTAAATCACAGTTATGATGGACCAATAACACCAGCCAGAGTTATGAAGCGCCAACAATAACGGTGAGAGTTATGAAACACCACTAACACCAGTCATAGTAACGGAACACCACTAACACCAGTCATAGTAACGGAACACCACTAACACCAGTCATAGTAACGGAACACCACTAACACCAGTCATAGTAACGGAACACCACTAACACCAGTCTGAGTTGTGAGGCACCTCTAACACCAGTCAGTGTTATGAAACACCACTAACACCAGTCATAGTAACGGAACACCACTAACACCAGTCTGAGTTGTAAACCACCTCCAACACCAGTCAGTGTTATGAGGCACCACTAACACCAGGGACAGATTTGCAGCCCCAATAAATAACAGTTAGAGCCATGAAGCACCACTAACATCAGTGTGAGTTGTAAGGCACCTCTAACACCAGTCAGTGTTATGAAACACCACTAACAACCGGCAGAATTAGGAAGCACCAATAACACCAGTCAAAGTCAAGGAGCACCGTTAACATCAGTCATAATTATGAAGCACCCCTAACACCAGCCTTTGTTATGAAGCACCACTAAATCCTGACAGAGTTATGAAGAAACACCGATTCATAAAACTCGAATCCTTGTGCAACCAGAGATAATAAGCATCAATAACATCCAAATTTCCAATCAGGAAAAATAGGCTGCTCCAACACAAGCCATCCATGAGCGTGTCAGAAACTTGTAGCGGTGATAATTTCCACCAGAGTGCTGCTGAAGCATGCTATGCGTAAGCCACGAACATTGTAAACCAGAGTATCTAGAAACGATCAGCGTCTGACATCTTTGCACAGATGACTAATTTTTCGACGAATGTTATGAGCCAAACCTGCTTCAGTGAAGTGATGCGCCCAATGCCGGTCGAACATAATAACCTCTGAACACACTAGTCGGCCTAAGCAAAACTAGAATATAGATGTTATGTTTCAATCGCTATTGAGTGTGTCAGCTATGGACGCTCCACGGTGTCCGTTATAGGTGACCTTCTCCAATGCAGGGCCCCAACATGGGTCTGTCGAGTACCTGTTCCTATTTGCTCTTTATTATCTGAGCCTTCTGTGCTCATAACGCATTTGATGCACGAGGATGCCATGGTATGCTGGACAAAGTTTTTTTATCTTAACACTCACAACGTTGAGCTTAGCGGGTTTCTTGCCTTCTTTAGCTCGTCAGCGCCTCCGTCCTTAATTTTATCAACACGGGTGCCGCAACTGGCGATGCCAAGTGTCTGTTTCTCATCTTCCTTAGCTCCTCTCTGCCTCCGTTCATAACGTCCTTTAAATGGAAGCCGCAGCCTGCTCAGCCGAGTGTCTGTTTCTCACCTTCCTTAGCTCCACACAGCCTCCGTCCTTACCGTCCTCCACACGGGAGCCGCAGCCTACGCTGCAAAGTGTCTGCTCTGAAGCCTGCCATCACCGACATAATCAACAGTCATTCTTCTTAGTTCGTGTTGGGGTGCCGCTGTTGTCGTAAATAATTGCCGAGCCACCATTACAATCGGAGGCACCGGCCCGGGGCGACCGGCCTTAGAAAGTCCTGCGAGGGGCTCTTGCCGCAGCAGGGCCGAGCGGCCTGCCGACGAATTCAGTTAAGTGATGTAACTGTGAACATTCTCTGCTTGAATTCCATCTTAATGAAGTACGAGGAGAGAATGCCAGCCTATGCTGTCAATGAGTCGGAGGTCGAGAGAAGTGAGATCTAACCCGCGTTAGGTGCACAGCCGTGTTGCATAAACTGTGTCGATAAGGTAGGTGGGAACTCGCTTGCATAGATCAGTGAGGTTTCGAGTGTCACTTTCGACTCGTTGAATACGAAACGAGATTTTGAGTAGTAATTCTAGAGGAATGAATATTCGTGCATCATATATGCAGAATTGTATTAGCCCATCTATGTAATATTGGGCGGGTGATATTAATCTTCAGTATAGTCCAAGTAAAGAAATTGATACAGTTGCAGGATTCATGGCATTACTTAGTCTGAGCAAGACAGTTGACCAGAGGATATCATTTTGTGTCGTCACTGGAAACAACGTATCCAACAACTATATCATGTTGCTGTATTTTAAAAGGGTACTCGAAGGTTGAGATGCAAATATATTATCAGTTGTTGTTGTTGCTTAGCCCCAGCTCCTTTTGCAGTGAAGGAGCCACGGCCGGCACACAGCTTGAAAACCATGATATCAACCAATCAGCGCAAACAGGAAATCTCACGACCATTTCTGGCCCCTATACATAACCCCCACCCTTGAGAAAATTTATGCTCCCGCATGGGCACTTCCATAGATCACGCGCAGTGCTAGACCCTGTTGTGTGTACTAGCTGGGCAAGACGCTATGACGTGTTCGACCGTATCGCGCCCCTCCCGGCACCGCAAGTACAGGTCGGATATGACGCTCCCAATCTATGTTGATATGACTGGAGGGCCGTGTGTTGCCCGCACTTCAAACTCGACAGGTGGAATTGTCACCCTAAGAAATCCCAATTTCTCCGCGTCCACTGGCGGTGGGTGTCTCCTAAGGACCGTGTTGATTTTGTGATCAGCTACTAGTGCCTGGTTCTTTGACTTTTCACCCGCATACATTACCTCCCTATAAATAATACAAAACACCACCTTACGCATCGTAACGAGCTGTTCAAAGACCGCACCCGTTCCCCAACCGCATGAGGAAACCACCGTAATCCCTCTCAAACATCATTTTGATATGAGAGAGGCCCATTCCTTTGACAAGACTGTAGGCGGCTCATCCCTGCCAGTGTTTGCGAAGGAAATGATGGGTTTGATGAATTGTTTGAATAAAGTTGTAATTGATTCCTTGGAGTGTCAGTAGGGAGTTGTGGTAAGCAATGAGTTCGTTCGGTCTTGGTTCGGATTTAGTGAAGATGTTGTTTGTGTGAGGCTTGAACGTCACTCTTGGATAAAAGAAGAGGATAAATGTGAATGATTGGACAATACAATCTCATACCCCTTTGAAACGATTTTAATGGGGAGATATAACCTTCCTGGCTTCAACTAGGCAACTTGTCAAACCTAAGGACTAGGTGACATGAAGATGCGATTTGTCAAGGACAGTAACCTAAGACAACAATGTATCAGGTAGCCATCTAAGAAAAGTTAGTGATCACAATGCCATAGAATTCCAAATCCCTGCACATCGCGCAATATGGGAACCAGCAAAATGTAACTACACTTTCAAACGAACCAATTTCAAATGCTTACAAGATTAAATCGAGAGCTTAGACTTTAGGCTCCATATTGACGGAAGGATCTCAGAGTAATGCTCATTGTTCATCAGAGACAAGGTAGCATGAGGAAGCAAGCAACACCTTCTGAAGAAAATGATACAAATTACTAATCTAAGCATAGATACCCAACTTGGATTAAAACATAAACTAAGATGTCTCACCATTCTCTTTGATGTTTCAATAAAGTCACCGGAACATACGATGAAAACAAAGCTGTCGACTTCTTCTAGCATGATTTCCAAAAGTCGTTTGTTAAAGCGCCAAATGAACGCTTGAGGAAAAAAAGTTTATACCCACGATACAAATGAAAATATTTCCAGTTGACTCTGGAATTGGTTCACGGCCGCACACATCGGGTCTTCTCAGACCACGGACAAAATCAGTGGCCTTCAGTTACATCTGGAGTGCCACAGAGAAGTGTTCTTCGGCTCCTACTACCAACGGAAATGACCTCGACACCGACATCATCATCAAGATATCCAAATTTGCCGACGACAACAAACTCTACCACAGATCGAACTTCAAGCAGGATCGCATATTTATTCAAAGTGACCTAAATAAGCTAGTTGACCGGGCCGGCAAGTGGCGAATGAACTTCAGTGTTGAGAAATGCACGGTTATGTAAATTGTAACCCAATGTAGAAAATCCGACTACTTGATGGCAGAACAGCTCCTGAATGAAGTGGATCAGCAACGAGATCTGAGAATATTCATAACCGATGATCTCGAATGTGTTTGATCTTCTTTACTTGCTAAAAACTGGTTGTGTGTCCAATAATACAGGAAATTTCAAAGAAATCACATCAAAGATACTTAAAGCTTTTAAGATATTCAAACGAAATTCAGCACCAATATTTTTTTCCGCATTTAATTGACACGGTAATACATTTCATCATGCTTACAATGATTCACTGCATGGGGAAAATCTAGCTTCGAATTGATACATCAAGTGATTCTGCCACCCGGTGAAAGGATCCATTACGACTTACAAAGCTCCTTAACATGAACAGGAATCGGAGCCTAGAGTTTTTTTATTTAATTCATAGTGTCTTTGAATTTAGGGAAAATTATATGAATTAGCTACATCACTACAAGTGCGATCGAGATGACTTTCCTCAGCCTACACCTACTGTAAGGAGGTATCCCGGCAAACGTTGTCACTAATAAATGATATAATAAAATATTCAATGATATTATTTTGGCAAGATAGGACGGGATACAAATACGTAGTCTTCGGTTCAATTGATGTAAACGTGAAAGAGTCACAAAGGTTAAATCGGTGAATACAATGGAGATGCAGAATTGTTTTTCACATAAACAGCAAAAATTACGGCAGGAATAAGCGTTCACCAACTGTT
>SDVV010044357.1:0-10164 GCA_016164225.1 Gammarus roeselii
CTCTCCTTGCTGATTACAATAATTGCATCTCTTTGGTACAGAACTCTCCTTGTTGAGTACAATAATAACACACCTTTCATCAAAGACTCTCCTTGCTGATTACAATAATTGCATCTCTTTGGTACAGAACTCTCCTTGTTGAGTACAATAATAACACACCTTTCATCAAAGACTCTCCTTGCTGATTGCAATAATTGCATCTCTTTGGTACAGAACTCTCCTTGTTGAGTACAATAATAACACACCTTTCATCAAAGACTCTCCTTGCTGATTACAATAACTACAACCATTTGGTCAATAACTCTCCATGGTCATCACAATAATTACTACCATATGGTCTAGAACTCCCCATGCGGATTGTAATCATTATAACCTTTTAGTTCCTAAATCGCCTTGCTGATTACAAGAATTATGACCATTTGGTTAGAACTTTCCTGGTTGTTTTCAATAATTACAACCCTTCGATCCAGAGCTCTCTTTGGTTATTTCATTAATTACAACCCTTCGATCCAGAGCTCTCTTTGGTTATTTCAATAATTACAACCCTTCAATCCAGAGCTCTCTTTGGTTATTTCAATAATTACAACCCTTTCGTCCGGTACTCTTCTTGATGGTCATAATAAGAACAACCCTTTTAGTCATGAACACTTCTTGCCGGAACATTTTTTCCTACACCGAATTTCGACGAAAATTGGTAGGATTTGATAATGAACATGGAAAGTGTGTTTCAACTATTAACATCCAAACGATAGAAATCATAGTTGGGATGTCATGTCCTAATGCATATCACATTTTTAGGGGATTGCAATTGTTTGATATCAGACTGTATTTTCCGAAAAGGTTTCAATTGGGGCTTTTATAACCCTAATATCAAAAGGAGTAAGATATACTAGCGCATTAACTTTTAGGGAAAGGAATTATTCGAGAAACGTTTTTTAACATTATTCAACTTAATTTGGATCAAACTGAAGACACTTGGAGACATGATATTGACTTAGGGATATGACATCGCCTCACCTCCTGTCCTCGTTCATCTTTCCTTACTTCTCTCTTCTCAACAAGGGCCAACAAATGCGCCTCACGCCCTGTCCTCGTTCATCTTTCCTCACTCCTCCCTTCTCAACAAGGGCCAGCAAATGCGCCTCACGCCCTGTCCTCGTTCATCTTTCCTTACTCCTCTCTTCTCAACAAGGGCCAGCAAATGCGCCTCACGCCCTGTCCTCGTTCATCTTTCCTTACTCCTCTCTTCACTCAACAAAGGCCGGCCAAGGCTGCCCCACGCGCTGTCCTCATTCATCTTTCCTCACTCCTATCTTAACTCAACAAGGGCCAACAAAGGCTACCCCACGCATTGTCCTCGTTCATCTTTCCTCACTCCTCCCTTCTCAACAAAGGCTAGCAAAGGCGCCTCACGCCCTGTCCTCGTTCATCTTTCCTTACTCCTCTCTTCTCAACAAGGGCTAGCAAAGGCGCCTCACGCCCTGTCCTCGTTCATCTTTCCTCACTCCTCCCTTCTCATCAAGGGCCAGCAAATGCGCCTCACGCCCTGTCCTCGTTTATCTTTACTCACTCCTCTCTCCACTCAACAAGGGCCGGCCAAGGCTGCCCCACGCGCTGTCCTCCCGTATTTCCATAGAACTAGAAAACTATTTATATAACCGAATACCGCATTGATGATATTGAGCTCTGGATGTAATGTGTATGTTAGATTTAACGCTAGCTTGTCAAACCCCAAAATATCCAAAGGCATCTCGTGAACATAGGATTTTGTTAATTAATTTATTTTAATTATTAAAGCAGAGCTCCGGCGCTGGGCCTTCATTCGATGATTCTATATTGGTGCCTCAGATAACATCCTCTAAAGTATGTGGTGCACAAATAAGCTTATATCTACTCCTTGAGACGCTCGCTGAGAAAGCAGGGGGTAGAGTATGTGTCTACTGATGCATGTGGTTCTGTGTCCCCTGATGCATGTGGTTCTGTGTCCCCCTGATGCATGTGGTTCTGTGTCCTCTGATGCGTGTGGTTCTGTGTCCCCTTATGCATGTGGTTCTGTGTCACCTGATGCATGTGATTCTGTGTCCCCTGATGCACGTGGTTCAGTATACCCTGATGCATGTGGTTCTGTGTCCCCTGATGCATGTGGTCCTGTGTCCCCTGATGCATGTGGTTCTGTGTCCCCTGATGCACGTGGTTCTGTGTCCCCTGATGCATGTGGTTCAGTATCCCCTGATGCATGTGTTTCTGTGTCCCCTGATGCATGTGATCCTGTGTCCCCTAATGCATGTTGTTCTGTGTCCCCTGATGTACGTGGTTCTGTGTCCCCTGATGCATGTGGTTCTGTGTCCCCTGATGCACCTGATTCTAGGTCCTCTGATGCATGTGTCCCCTGATGCACGTGGTTTTGTGTCCCCTGATGCATGTGAATCTGTGTCCCCTGATGCATGTGGTTCTGCGTCCCCTTATGCATGTGGTTCTGTGTCACCTGATGCATGTGGTTCTGCGTCCCCTTATGCATGTGGTTCTGTGTCACCTGATGCATGTGATTTTGTGTCCCCTGATGCACGTGGTTCTGTGTCCCCGGATGCATGTGGTTCTTCAACGGCCTAGAAAAATCCAGGTGTGCTAGGTTACCTGCCAATGTATTCTGCAGGTACAGAGTAATTGCATTTTTTAGTTTGAGATTTACTCTTCACGAAAATAACGAAAGGTAGACATACCCGAGAGGACTTTTTTTTTAATGTGATCCGCTTTTTATGTCGCAAATCTTTGGATATTCATCGTCTCTCGTACACATGATACATTTATATTTAATAAGCCCTGGTCACTTTGATGAGTCCTCAGGGTGTGTCATATCCCACGGGACACTGTGAAAATAAAATAAAAAAATATTACTGATAAAAAACGTTCAAGTTAATAACATTCGATGCCGAATCCCTCATGTTTACTCCTCAGGAAAACCATTTTCTTTTTTTTCACTGACAACGCGTTCTTATTTTCTACATTTACCCGAGACGTTAACTTAACCACCGTGATATGATTACAAAAGATTGGACGATAGAGGGAAACAAATACACAATAGAATGAACAATCTGAAATTTATTGTTAAGTGATGAAACGTGAGAGCTTTTGAGAGTTGTTAGGTTCTCTCGAACAACCCAAAACTGCATGTATGGATGACGAGTCTGATGGTAGTTGTGTGGGGCAACCCATGCACTTCATATTAGAAAAAGAGTAGGGAGAACGTTTGAGAGCAGTTAGAAGTGTGTTCGCTTTGGTGACGCGAAACACGTCATGTTAAGTGATGAGTAGGGAGAGCGTTTGAGAGCAGTTAGAAGTGTGTTCGCTTTGGTAACGTGAAACATCATGTTAAGTGATGAGTAGGGAGAGCGTTTGAGAGCAGTTAAAAGTGTGTTCGCTTTGGTGACGCGAAACACGTCATGTTAAGTGATGAGTAGGGAGAGCGTTTGAGAGAAGTTAAAAGTGTGTTTGCTTTGGTGACGCGCAACACCGTATGTTGAGTGATGAGTAGGGAGAGCGTTTGTGAGCTGTTAGAAGTGTGTTCGCTTTGGTGACGCGAAACACGCCATGTTAAGTGATGAGTAGGGAGAGCGTTTGAGAGCAGTTAGAAGTGCGTCTAGTCGGGTAATTACATTTATGAAGAAAATAGCGTCATATTTTGGTACTGATGATTTCATGCTAAGCTGACAGAAATTTATTAATGATACCCAAACTTTATGATTATAATAATAATATTCCAGCTAGTTGAAATGCCACGAAAACTTATTAATTGTACAGACATGCACTGTAACATAATACAGAACCTAATTGAGGTTGAACGTGCTGTAACGGAAGTTGGCCCTTGCTAAGAACATAATAGCGTCTATCAAAAGAATATAATACCGTAGATCAGAGGAACATAATAGCGTAGATCAGAAGAAAATGATATCGTAAATCAAAATAATATAACAGCGTAGATCAGAAAATGAATAACAAAATTGTCTGCAAATAAAAATCCGTCGTAATCTTCAGTGGTTTTATTGACAGGGAGCAAGTTCAGTTGCTACGGCCCCTGTAAGCATGGGACGCTCTACAACCATAATGCTGGAAAAGCTACGCGCGTAGATAATTTCATAAGTCCACACCTCAGTAATACGTTCAGTCCCCGCTTTTCCAACGCATTTTTTCTGCTCTTACTTTATTTTCTCCAGTTCCGACAGCCTCCCCGGCGCTGTTGCGGTAAATCGTGGTAAAGTTCTGCGCCGCCCGAAAGATGGGACCACTTGAGCGGTAAGCCGCGGCAAATAGCTTCTCGAAAACTTCCTCTGAGGATCATAGTCTGGCGATGCCTTCTCAATCTTCTTATTTTCAGGGCTGCTCAGAAAATTTGCGTGTTATTACGAAACACATTGTGAAACGGTGCAGTAGATTGTTAGGAAGCACATCGTGAAACTGTGCAGTAGATTGTTAGGAAACACATTGTGAAACGGTGCAGTAGATTGTTAGGAAACACATCGTGAAACTGTGCAGTAGATTGTTAGGAAGCACATCGTGAAACTGTGCAGCAGATTGTTATGAAGCACATCGTGAAACTGTGCAGTAGATTGTTATGAAGCACATTGTAAACATGTGCAGTAGATGGGAAAAAAATGGCAGTTTTTCCAATCGTTGTGATTTTGAAACAGTTCTGGATTGAGACTGTCAATAAATGGAGATCTCTAATGCAATGATGGTATCTTGATATTCGATTCAATCAGTAAATTTTACATCCATAATCAAATTTATGTATCATGTTAGATTATATGGAAGTAGATTAGCGGCTTCACCTTTAGACAAGCAGCTGCTGTTACTCGTTCAGATTGAAGGAGCAGCTGCGGGGCTGGAGTAGATTTTCACATGATGTCACAACAGTGCATTGTTATTATTATTATTATTAAATCATCTATTTCCATCGTCTGGCAATGGGTTTTCGATTCCTAAAAAATATTTAAATTCATAAACATAAGACATTAAACTTCATTATCAACTGCGCTATTTGAATTAACGAAAACGAGAGTTCAATTTGAATTCGTCGCAGCTCATCTCAAGGGGCCGCCGGTTCGGATTACACGAAGCGAAATATTATTTACAATAGGATCATCCGTGCACATACAGAAAATGTTTATTTTGACAAAATAATCACGACTACATAGCGTTGGGAAAACCAGTGACACACGGGGTTGAAAAGTAAGAAATACAAGGGGTGGATAAATAACAAAATAAATGGGTGTGGAAAAGAACAAGTACATGGGGTGGGAAAATCACGCATGCACGTGGTTAGAGTCCCGAGAACATGGGTTGGGAAATCGAAATGTGCTAACATATTACAATGAGAAGTTTACATTATTGTACGATGACAAAGGTGTAGATGGACGACATGAATTATACAGAAAATATGAATGCAACATGGAGTTGGGAAATCGAAAAGCGCTAACATATTGTAAAGATGGATCTGAACCAATGTATGAATAATGAAGGGGTGATTATGCAACCTAAGTTATACACAAAAAGTGATACATAAAATTCATACCTATCCTGGGGGAGGAAGCTCCGTTAGGTACGACAAGCTGACGTCTGTCCGTTAGCCAACATTTTATCCAGTTGTTAAGCTCGCCCCGAATTCCGATGCCACTGAGTATGCAATATACACACTTCATGACCGCTAGGAAATGAATAAATGATTGACAATCAGAATATGACAATACTGGAGTACAAAATTCGGATGTATATACTTCTGTTAAAGAAGACAAATCAAACTATTAGCTTATGTGGCAATGATTGTATCATCAAAAATGGTACGGTAAATTGGCAGAAATAATTCAATGAACTATATGAAAGTCGAGTTAACCTTTGCTGCCTATCGTTCCTCGAAAAGACTCGGCTCGTATTTTAATTGTACTAAAACGATTGAAACATTTTAAACATAGAATTCAACAAAATGCTAGTTACCACTTATGGTAATTGGCAGAGACAATTGTGATAGGTAGTAACATAGAAAGCACATGTATCGTCAGAGAAAAAACGATTAGATAGTGTCTCAATGTTGAGAGCAGTGGAGGTGGTATTTTCGGACATGCCCAAGAACAGAATGCATTTTCTGGTTACTGGTATTATATATTATTTAATTTTTATGTGTCGGCAAAGAGACGGTTTTAAATTGATCGGGCAATAGATGTTTATTAAGTCTATTCTCGAAGGACGTGTTGGATTTCAGATTCTTGAGGCTGTTGGGAAGTTTTTCCAGGATTTTAGTCCAGTGATCGAATAAGCACTACAGGCAGTTTCTGTTTTCCTGTGTTCAACGTGCAGAGTATCGTTACTTCTCACGAATCGATTGTTCTTTTCACCTCGGGAATATATGAGCCTTTCGCTGCCCGGTGAATGTTTTGCTAGAAGATCTTTATGAATTCTGATCGACTCATGGAGTGCCAGATTGTTGTCAATATTGAGTCACTGTAATTTTCCGATTAGAAGACTTACGTGGTCGCGTTTGTTGTGGTTAACATCGCATGTTATTCTTGCCGCAAAGTTTGTACAACGTTGCACTTTCTCTCTTTGAGTTTTGGTGCATTTCCCCCAAATTGAAAGACAGTAGTTGATGTGAGAAAATACTAAAGCGTGGACAATCAGTAATCTTGATTTGAAATCCTTTTTTTTGCAGAGTTTAGGAACAAAAGTGTTCCATTCAACTTGGAACACTAAGTAGTTATGTGGTGGTAGAAGGAAAGATTGGGGTCAAACCATACCCCCAAACTTATAACTTTACCTTCAACAGGAATGTCAGATTTGCCTATCCTGACAGAGAAATCCATTAGAACTGCTTTTCGTTTCGAGTTCGAGCCGAACAAGATGCAGTTTGTTATTTCAGGGTTGAGCTTGAGTCCATTTTTATCATAACAAGATTTTAAATTACTTACGGTTGTCTCAGCGTCGTCCTTCAGCTCATTCAGATCTGACGGTTTTCGGGAAAGCAATAGTTGAACATCATCGTCGTACATTACCATTTTTGCATGATTTTATGGTAATTTACAATCGATGTCATTTACAAAAAACAGGAACAATATAAGGCTTAGTATAGAACCTTGAGGGACCCCAAAGGCAACTGTGGTCGGAATTGACATAGTTGCGTTATCAAGTTTAACAGATTGTTGAAGATTCATCAGTTTACTTTCAAACCAAGTAAGGTCTATTTCGATGCTGCGGAGCTTGCCAAAAATAATTGTACGGCTTACACTGTCGAATGCTTTCGATAAGTCTAGCAATACCAGCAGAGAAATCTGCCCCTCATCAACGTTTTTGTACAGATCTTTAGTGACGCTCATAAGTGCCTCTTCTGTTGACAGTTTTTGCTGATAAGCTTACTGGCAGTCCTTGAACAGCTTGTTTGATTCAAAGTAAAAAACTAATTGAATAGATAGTACCTTTTCTAGAATCTTGGATAGGACAGGCAGAAAACTGATCGGTCTAAAGTTAGATGGTTCATTCATGCCTCCAAATTTATGAATTGCTTTTATGATTGCATGCTTCCAGATTACCAGAAAAGTTTCACTTTCTATGGAGGTGTTGATAACTGTACTGATATAAGGCAAAGTAACTATTAGGCTGTCTAACAGATATTGTAAGGCTAAATCATCTATTCCTAAAGAATTTGTGTTCTTCAAGGCATATACAGTTCATTTTACTTCGTGTTGCGATACATGCTTTGGTTTCCATTTGACGTTTACTGCTTGGTCACTGTCTCCATCGAAGGCTTTTAGACTCCATTCATCTGTTGCGTCGCTCTGTAATCCTTGATAAGCTTCCTGGGTTACCTCTTCAAAAACCTGTTTCCCAACTCCAACAAATAAGTAGTTAAACTTATGTGGAGCTGCTTGGGCATTCGGCTAAGTAGCCGAGGTGATCAATTTTTTTGTAGGGAACCATTATTTTCTGTCCATTCAACGTTTCTTTTTTATTGTTTCTGTACTGTTCTAGTTCCTCATGATGGTATTTAATTTTTGCCCTCCTGACTTCTCGTTTGACTCTCAAAATTTAAATTCGAAATATTTATAACCAAGTGATGCTCTGTTTTGCTCTGCGTTTGAGATATTTTTTACATGCAATTTCATTTCGCAGTTTTTCTGTAATCCATTTAACCGGAATGCTTTTCATTGTTTTAGTTTTCGTTGGCGCTACAGCGTTCAAACATGTAAAGAAATAGCTTATGAGTATTTGGGCTTGCTCTGTGACGTTATTTGTGCAATGTATCGGTTTTATCATCTCGATATTTGCCACCAGTTGTGCTCTGAAATTATCCGCAGTTTAATTTCTTTTTGTACAACAGGTTGTTTTGTATACTTGTTTAATCTCATTTTCTCATTACTTTAGGATTAGGACTATTATATTATCGGCTCAGTTTATTTGCAGTAATAGTTATGTATATCGGTTTCATGTCTTCTCAAGTTACTTACGTTGGATATTGAATAGATTTTTTTATGTGTGAAAAATGTTATTCGCGTATGTTATGCTTTAATGTAGGATGTAGGTTGTTCTTGGCGCTGCTCAACCCCAACTCCCCCTGCGTTGTAGGTTAGATATCAGTAGAGAGTTTGAATTGGTAATAATATTTGTTATAATAGTTTTTAATATGCTTCATTGTATGTTCACTGTGCCGGCTGAGTTATACTTGTTATACTTGCACATTCATTGCCTCGAATGAATAATACCTACTGTTGCATATTCATTGCAAGGCATTAAGTATAATACAAGCGAATAAGGATGTATATTTATTACACAAAGCAACAGAATGCTCAATATTTAGTCTGATATTAATGGTGACGTCGATTTTTACAGGTGGGATAAAAAGTCATAACTCCACACATGTGCGCCTGGCACGAATGACGATTCCAGACATCGTCATGAAGTATTCTTCGACGGTGTTATCGTTTTCCTGTTATCATTTTTTTTCGAAAAATGCGCGATTGTTTTTAATTTGAAACATTTTGGCATAGATAATAGCTAAGTAAAAACAGTATGCCCCCCAGTCATAAAATATGGAGCTTTGCAAACGTTTCTGCAAGACAAGCTGTATCGTTTTATTAGCAATATAATGCAAAGCTATATTTCCTCCGTAGGCAGTCAAATGGAAACCAAACGAAGTAAAGAAGGTAGTGGTTTGATCATCAATAAATATTAGGATTCAGTGCCCATTTTATTATGATCGCTTCCACTAAACCTAATCATGCGTGTTTTGTAATTGGGTTACTCAGGGATATTTTTCTATTCCAATTTTATTATCCATAGTTACTGTAGATAATTGGGAAATAACCTCCAGGTTGAATTGGTATGAATCAAACCGAGTTCGAGTGTATAACTCGCCAGAAACTCGACCTTATACGACGTAGGCTGAGTTGCCCAGTCCATTGTAATGGGTATGTTTGATCCTTTATCCACGTTAATGATGTCATTCGAGTCGGTCGGTGTTGTATACATGACAGGTTTAGTCTCTCAAGTTAATGACGTCATTCGAGGCGGTCGGTGTTCTATACAAAACAGCTATACTCTTTCAAGTTGATGACGTCATTCGAGTCGGTCGGTGTTGTATACATAACAGTTATAGTCCTTCAAGTTAATGACGTCATTCGAGTCGGTCGGTGTTGTATACATAACAGTTACACCCTTTCAAGTTAATGACGTCATTCGAGTCAGTCGGTGTTGTAAACATAACAGTTATAGTCCTTCCTGTAGGGATATTTTGTTGTAGCCCGTCTCGTCAAATTTTTTATAAATCCGCGGCCATCAACTTTTCCCAGTCATTGCAGAGTTCAATTACTTTACTAATGACAGACAGGGCAGTGTGAGTCCGCCCGCTCCGGGATGAAGTCTGGGGAGCGATCCCCGACGACACTCTCCGGCTACTCACTCTGGAGTGGAGCGGGAGTTCTGCCACAACGTTTCCACACCAGCGACAAATATGTGTCAAGGGTTAAATGAAATTTACCAAACAATCAAAGCTCAATTCCAAACTAAATATGAGAAGCCATGAGACTAGCTTCTGGCCAACTATCCACTCGTGTGTCAATACACAAATATGCATAAATATATATCTATACATATATATATCTCTCTCTATATATATATATACAT
>SDVV010044358.1:0-10164 GCA_016164225.1 Gammarus roeselii
TTGTGGACAGTAGCAATGACATGTTGCAAAGTATGATGATGAGATCTCGTGGACAGTAGCAATGACATGATCTCGTGGACAGTAGCAATGACATGTTGTAGAGTATGATGATGAGATCTCGTGGACAGTAGCAATGACATGATCTCGTGGACAGTAGCAATGACATGTTGCAGAGTATGATGATGAGACCTTGTGGACAGTAGCAATGACATGTTGCAAAGTATGATGATGAGATCTCGTGGACAGTAGCAATGACATGATCTCGTGGACAGTGGCAATGACATGTTGCAAAGTATGATGATGAGATCTTGTGGACAGTAGCAATGACATGTTGCAAAGTATGATGATGAGATCTCGTGGACAGTAGCAATGACATGATCTTGTGGACAGTAGCAATGACATGTTGCAAAGTATGATGATGAGATCTCGTGGACAGTAGCAAGGACATGTTGCAAAGTATGATGATGAGATCCACAATGTTGTACTGTCACGAAATCGCAGAACCATTACTCTGCATCACATAACGAAATCATTTATAAAAAAGTCGCTCAATTAAAATTGTATTTCAGTCAGCACTGGCGCTATGAAATCCGCCGGCCTCCGGACATCAGTAGACGATTCACGGATTCTACGAGCCGTACGTCAGCCAGTTGGTGTGCGACGTCAGCTCCGGAGATCCAGTTGAGCGGGTCATCTTTTAAACGGGATTGAACTGTTTTATCGAATATTTAGCTGCTACATATGGGAAATGATTGGCTAAACCAACATGCATTCATCCAAAGATTCTCATGAACCTAACTAGGCTCCTTGTCAGGGACTGAGTTTTCGCCGCGATGTAATCTTGGAGCCACTACATGCACTCACTCTATCAACACCCACTCACTCAAACATGTTCAAGGACTTGCTCTCGAATCCCCTGCCAGTAACCTCGCAACTGCAGCCGTGTTTCCACTGTCAAATGTTTTCTTGGAACAACTGCTTGAACTCAATCTATCAACACCCACTCACTCGAAGATATTCAGGAACCTCGATTGCCCAACCCCCTCTGCCAGTAACATGGCAACTGCTGCTGTGTTTCTCCATATGATCTAATCTCACGACATCATAGCTACGAGCTGTCTTTAGGGGGTCTTAGGTTAACCGCTTTGATTGAGAACAACAGACTACAAGCCCTAAAGGGTAGCTTTTTAGAGGTCCATTCGTCGCCCTTCAGTAGGGGGAGGGGGCAGGCCCCTAAAAGGCAGCTTGTGAGTGGTCAGTCAAAGCTGTTTCAACGAGTCGGGTGCAGATCCTCAGAGAATAGCTCTTTTGAGACCCACGAGTGCCTCCCTAAAGTGTTGATGGGGAGGAGGAGGGAGAGTGCAAGCTCCAGAAAGGCAGGTTCTATGAAGTCCATCAATGTCACTTCAGGAGGGAGAGTGCAGGTCCATGATGTACACAGCTCGAGGTCCATCAGTGCCCCTTCTTGAAGAGGTATGCATGCCTCTGGAGTATACCTCCTTAGAAGTCCATCAGCACCACTTCCGGAGAAGGGGGAGGAGATGAAGGCTCCTGAGGAGTGGGAATTCTTAGAGGTTCATCATGGCCTCTTCAGGGGAGAGGAGGTGCAATCCCCTGAAAGGCAGTCCCTTACACGTTCATCAATGCCCCTTCAAGTAGGGGAGATTGAGGAACCTGAAAAGCAGTTTCTTAAGTTTCATTAGTGTCACCCTCAGGAGGTACTCCGTAGCCACGCTCGATTTGCCCCACTTTCAACTAAGCACATCTTCCACCGCCTTAGGAGACGGCTGTTCTCTACTGCATCGTTCAAGAAAATTTAAATAGGTAATTTTTCGAACATACGAAATTTCATGGAGACCTCCGTGCTTAAACTTGCTTGGTAAGTTGCTTAGTTCTCAGGATCTTCACGTGAGGCCATCTTGCTGAAACAGAACAGAAGCAATTATCTCTGCTGGTTTGAGAGCACTTAAACCTCTATTCATCAGTGGTTGCAAATCTCGTGAATTTGGCAAGCAAAAGCTACACATACATTCAAATTTTAATTCATGATACTTTTTTAAATTGATAGATAAATTTTCATGCATACCCGTTTCTGTATATTATTTAAAGGGTATCTCTAATTGTTTTGTTCAAATATACTCTTTCACATCAGTTGAATATGCATCACAGTTCAGCACCGTATAATACACCATCCATGATTATTAACCGTAAGAAATGCTTTTCTTAGGTCACTTGCCTCGCTTGTGTAGCATGCATCAAGTATTCATCTACTGCATGTACAATAAGCAATGTACGTGCATGATATGGCACCAAGTTACACACCAAAAATACTTCCTCGTAACTGGTACCGCACATCACTGCTCCCATACACTCCCCTACATCATCTACGTCCTCGGTATGGAGGAGGCATCAGGGATGACCACGCAACAGTCGACCTTGCTGAGCATTAAAGAAGCGTCCTGAAAGCCGCTGATTGGTTCGCCGGAGTCGACTTTTGTTGAGCATTATCAATGAAGCGTCTTACAAGCCGCTGATTGGTTCGCCGGCGTCGACTTTGACGACCATTATTAATGAAGCGTCTTACAAGCCGCTGATTGGTTCGCCGGAGTCGACTTTGCCGAGCATTATTAATGAAGCGTCTTACAAGCCGCTGATTGGTTCGCCAGAGTCGACTTTGCTGAGCATTATTAATGAAGCGTCTTACAAGCCGCTGATTGGTTCGCCAGAGTCGACTTTGCTGAGCATTATTAATGAAGCGTCTTACAAGCCGCTGATTGGTTTGCCGGAGTCGACTTTACCGAGCATCAAAGAAGCGCCTTTGAAGCCGCTGATTGGCTTGCCGGAGTAGACTTTTGCCGAGCAATATTGATGAAGCGTCTTACAAGACGCTGATTGGTTTGCCGGAGTCAACTTTGCCGCGCGTTAATGAAGCGCATTTGAAGCCGCTGATTAGCTTGCCGAAATCGACTTTGCCGAGCATGAAAGAAACGTATTAGAAGCAGCTGATTGGTTTGCTGGAGTCGACTTTGCCGTGCATGAAAGGAGCATCTTAGACGCCACTGATTGGTTTGCCGGAGTCGACTCTGCCAAGCAATAAAGAAGCGTCTTTGAAGCCGCTGATTGGTTTGTCAGAGTCGAACAGACGGTGTATCCTCAAACACGAGGCCCGACTGAACCTGTCATAAGTCAGTGACGTCGAGGAATTATCAGGATATTGCATGGTTGAGTAGAATAAGACTCTACTGGTATTTGCGTTTTCGTAGGATTAATTTGTTTCGGTTGTCGCTGTATTTTCTACTACCGTAGCAGTTGCAGACAGGCTGGGAAAGACGTACAAACAAATATGATTAAAAATAATCAGAACAATGCGGCGTTTATTTTGTTTGAGATTCTCTGGCTTATATAAGTACACACAAAGTATGTTTTCCATGCCTCAATTTTGGACAAAGAAAAATCCTCTTATTCTAGAAAATAACATCAATATTATTGGTGATGCAGTTTTCAGCCGACTTGTAGCTTCAACCCAGCTTTGAGTTGCTGGCAAGACCCGTGCTCTGAGTGTATTACACTAATGGACCCCATGCCGCGCTCGCCCGCCGGCAAGTGGCAGGCGAGGAGAGCCCCGCAACTGACTGCCCTCCGGGGGATGGGTTGACGACGTCCGGGCAACAAACCAGAACAACTTGAGCGGACTGAGACCTCGCACTCGGCCTGTTGGAGGCTCAGATAATGCTGAGGACCACTTGAGAGGACAAAGTCTTTGCACTCGCTCTGTTGGGGACTGAGGTGTTGCCGAGGTAGACTTGGGTGACAGTCCTCGCACTTGTCCTGTTAAGGACTGAGGTGTTGAACAGACAGTCCCCTCACACTTTACCCTATTGGGACTCGGGAGTTCTTAAAGACTGAGTTCTCGATCATGCTCAGTTTGTTCTGTTTTGTTGTTTTTGAAACGTCTGTCCCTCCAAGCAGTTAGAAATAATAATAATAACGCGAGCATCAAGGTTGGGACGCACAGAAGAGGAATCGCGCTGGGAGGGAGGGATGCCGGATGCTGGTGCGGGATGAAGATGTAATTGTTATAGCTTGCATTAATGTTGTCGGATGGGTGCCAGCTGTTGTGGGATGGGTGCTAGCTGTTGTGGGATAGGTGCTAGTTTATGCATAGCCACCCATGTGGTATATTTCAATTATTCTGGACACCAGAGCATTATTTTGTGTAGTGTGTTTGTGCCCCACATCTTCATTGGATTGCACAAATGCGGCGCATGGTGATCCAACTGCAGGTGGAACCTGGGTAGACGTCGAAACCAGGCTGGGCAGGCATCGAAACCAGGGTGGGTAGGCGTCGAAACCATGTTGGGTCGACGTCGAAACCTGGGTGGGGAGGCGTCAAAACCAGGGTGGGTAGGCGTCGAAGCATGGGTGGATAGGCGCCAAAACATGGGTGGATAGGCGTCGAAACCAGGGATGGATTTTATTTCACCGGCATGGAGAAGGAGAAGAAGAAGGAGAAGGAAAGTGTGTGTCTGTTCCCTTCCCCTTATCAAAACAAACGGTGTAAATGTGTTGCGGCTCTACTGACTGGTGCTGTCGGTGGGCCAGAAGCCCGGCAGCGCACAGGCTGCGTCCACGTCGAGGCCATCGACGACGACGTGATCAGGATGATAAGAAACTTTAACTGGGCAAGGCCCCAGACCCCGCCACCGCAAGCAGGTTATCTTGTGTTGATCCGCCCAACGCTCGTAAGGTCCTTCGTTAGACAGATTGAGTGGTTAGGGAGGTGAACGCGAGTGTATTAGGTTGAGGCTTAGAGGTGCTAGGAGCAAATGAACAGAGTTGGTAGTTGAGTGTGTTGTTAGCGGATGATACGGCACTGGTGGCAGATTCCGAGCAGATAAGGCGTCGACTGGTGGCGGAGTTTGGTAGAGGGTGTGAGTGGAATAAACTGCGAGGTAATGTGGGTAACAGTAAAGGAAGCAGTGAGCGCCTAAATTGAGAGTTATTATGGGAAGTGCATTGTTTTAAGTACCTGGGCTCTCATGTGGAGAAGACGGACTAGGAACACTAAGGTGAAGGGTGTAAAGCGATGAGAGCACCGATGAGCGTGATGAGCTGTAGAGCATTCTGAATGGAAGCAAAAGGAGATGGGTAGAGAGGGGATAGTAGTCCCAACTGTGCTCTACGGGACTGAGATGTGAGTAGCGAGAACGGAAGTCAGAAGAAAGTTGAAGAAAGTTGAAGAAAGTTGAAGAAAGTTGAAGAAAGTTGAAGAAAGTTGAAGAAAGTTGAAGAAAGTTGAAGAAAGTTGAAGAAAGTTGAAGAAAGTTGAAGAAAGTTGAAGATAGTTGAAGTGACGCTGAGGATTGGGATCAATGATCACGCTGTTTGAATTAAAACGGGGATGGTGAAGAAGTTTTAGGACGTAGTAGATTCAGGTGTTTGAGGTGATTTGGACACATGCAGAGAGAGGATAGATGATACGAGATTGGTGAAGGAAGACTGAAGTTCTGGGGGATGGTTGTCACAAAACAGTCTTTAGGGAGGAGTGACACAGGATTGGAGGATGCGAGACAGCGTACAACTTATAGGAATGGATGCGTATTGACTCGGCAATAATGCGCCTTGCCATTTTTGGCGCCTCGTTGAGAAACGGGGTGGACGTGAGTAGGAGAGGACACGGCAATTACGATACAGCAGCAGTCAACCAGTGAAAGCGGTCGAACCCTGCTACTGACACTGATCTAGGACCTTACTTCTGACCCAAAGTGTGTGATACGGGGTTCTGGACGGACCCTTTAGCTCTAAAAGGCATAGTTTTAGTACGTGTGAGAGTGCATCATAGGAGTGTGAGGTGTGTCTTGCTGACGGCCACTCCCCTTCTAAGGGATTCCGCATTGCATCTACATCTGTATTTGGTTCTGTATGTTCCCTCTGAATTACTTTAGCTGTCAAACAAAATGTTTAAGAAACTTGATGAGGTTACAGCTTCATTTTACTAGAATGGTACTGTTGACATTTATTACGAAAGCCAATATAATCAGATCCCAGAATAAGGCACGTAACTACACATATAAATCTCTTTCTTGCTGCTTCCTTCCTGAATACGATGCACTTCTCTACGAACCTCCCGCCTCCGCTTTCCATGAGTCTCATTTGGAGTCCTGCTACAAAACTCATTCGTTCCTAAATCCCCAAACAATGCCAAATCAGGAAATGGAAGATCCAGGGATACCGAGCTTAGATCCGCTGGGAATGGGATATACGAAAATATGATATGTTTGAGGACGAAACTAATATTGACTCTACAACAAAGTTCAATAACACGAGCCCAATTCGGAAGTCTGTTGTGCTCGGAGATCCATGAGGGACACAAACGCATTTAAACGCTTGTAGTTGACCAGGAGAGGAGACGATGTATTTATATGCCGCTGTCGAGGAAGTCGTAGACAATTTCAATCAAACAGTTACTCTCGTAAGTCCTTCGTCTGCACATGAAGCGTGACAGGGTTTGCCTGACGTACCTTTACCAGTAGGTACACTTTAATGTCACGCTATTGGTCCAGAGCGCAATCGGAGGGGTATGAAAGATTTGTCCTGAACAAGCTCATGCAGCGAGCCAATATTTGCACTCACCACCAAGAGGTACAAGTGACCAGCCCCCCACTTCGTGCTGAAAGGGATATAAGATAGATGTTTACTATTAGTCTATTCAAGTGGTTGAATCGTTCATGACATAGTCCAGCGTTAACTCGATTTTACTATGCGCTGGCATTAATTTTACAACGTCTATAGAAATGTTTAGGCCAACTCTTGCACGCAAAAGTATAGCCTCAGTAGAAACATTTCATTTCACTTCACATTGCCTGCTGTCCCTCCCACCAATTTCACCCAAAGTACTGCTCCAATACTCCCCTCAGGAGCAGCGTCCCTTCCATCCCCAAGGAGAACCAGTTGGGCCGAGATAAGGCCCCCTAGGCCTATCTCCACGACCACCACCCTGGGCAATGTTATTTTTGGGTCTGCCCGGTCGACAATTGGTGAAGTTTGCAAAAATGCTGCGAGGTTTGCTTTGCTCTTTCTTGCATTTATTCAGTGCTGGAAACCTTACTTTTGAATACACATAATTAAGAAAGAACTGAACAGGAATTTTATTTGCAAAATTACATCAGTAATATTCCTCATGTTAGTTCTAATGCCAATAGTTGGCTATAAAGTTATCGTCTTGATAGAAAATATTAAGAGAGCTTGAATAAACAATCATCATCTGTCAGTACGTTTAAATGCAGCAGAACCACATAGGTCGATCCTTAGAATATTGTCATGATAAAGTAAGTAACAGAATATTGTCATGATAAAGTAAGTAATAGAATATTGTCATGATAAAGTAAGTAACAGAATATTATCATGATAAAGTAAGTAACAGAATATTGTCATGATAAAGTAAGTAACAGAATATTGTCATGATAAAGTAAGTAACAGAATATTGTCATGATAAAGTAAGTAACAGAATATTGTCATGATAAAGTAAGTAACAGAATATTTTCATGATAAAGTAAGTAACAGAATATTGTGATAATAAAGTAAGTAACAGAATATTGTCATGATAAAGTAAGTAACAGAATATTGTCGTAATAAAGTAAGTAACAGAAAATTGTCATGATTAAGTAGCAGAATATTGCCATGATAAAGTAAGTAACAGAATATTGTCATGATAAAGTAAGTAACAGAATATTGTCATGATAAAGTATGTATCAGAATATTATCATGATAGAGTAAGTATCAGAATATTGTTATGATAGAGTAAGTATCAGAATAGTGTCATGATAAAATAAATATTAGACGACCTTACTCATTTTTCTAAACTCCATAGGTCAATGAAACGTTTTATTTCGTCTTGAACAATTGAACAAACGAGAAACTAGGAAGTCCTCCAACGATGCCCATTAATGGGTGGGAAGTAAATGAAAAATCAGGCAATACCTTCAGTTCTAAGTTAATCCTAGTTATGATTATGTATCAAATGTTGTTCACGAAACAGCTCACGCTGATAAAGACGTGGTGCGTATCATCCGTGTGAAGTGATACTTCTGTAACTTGTCGACCAGTCATTCACCTAGATTAATGTCATTAACCTAGATCAATGTCATTCACCTAGATCAATGTCATTAACCTAGATCAATGTCATTCACCTAGATCAATGGCATTAACCTAGATCATTGTCATTTACCTAGATCAATGTCATTCACCTAGATCAATGTCATTAACCTAGATCAATGTCATTAACCTAGATCATTGTCCTTAACCTAGATCAACGGCATTAACCTAGATCAACGTCATAAAAATAAATCAATGTTCGATCCTAAATCGCAAATCCATGTTTTTTGTACTTAGAGGTGCACTAGATTTCGCGTCATTGAAAGTCTGCTTACAATTTATATCGGTGGAATAGGGTCCATTTATTGACAGGGCAGTCATTTAAAGGGTCAAAATAGTCTAATATTATTTCAGGAGCGTACTGACAATTACCATCTGAAGAAATACGCACGAATGACCAGCGTTTTGAAGGAGAAGAATATTTTGCCATTCTGCTTGTGTGAAAACGTTCTAGTACTATTACCACTCAGCGCCAACTCTCCGAGCTGGTCAACTTCCATAGAACAGGTGATTGTTGGTATACAATGGTTTGGCTTCCTAACAATATATAAATTTTGCTAATTCGCGTGATCGTTAAATTACTTGGATCAGCGATCGCATACAGCTGTTGAACTTGAACGCGTCTGCGTGGCAAATTGACTGAATTCTTATTGGTCGAGAAAATGAGGTTTCTTAAGATATTTTTCAATCATTCTTTTCTTCAGAGCGCTTGCTACAAAAATATTAACAGATTGTTCAACACTAATACCAGCCTATAAAAACGAAATGGTTAAAATTTCAAAATCTAGGGTACCTCTAGAGTAGCCTGGTTGATTTATCGCACGCCTCCATCTACAACCCATTCCATTTCAGAGCAGTTTGCCCCATTCCCTTCTCAGCGACCAACTTGTGAAATATGTTTCACATGAAATGTTTTCTGTCGTAGTCTGAAAGTCCGTCAGTCCAGGGAACAATCTTCGAAATCGGCTACTCTTCTGCCACGTCTTTAAATGGGCTCCTTGCCAAGGAATGAATGGCCCCGCTGTCTGGACAAGGAAGGAAAAATTCTTTCAACTGCAAGATTTTCAGATAATATATTTTGTGCCATTCTCTGTCGAAGCCAAATTGACGAGAAACGCTTCCCTGCAATAAATTGCCAAGGAATATCCATTTACCTGCTTGAGGGTATTTCTGACCTGAGCGAAAAACATGCAAGGTGACAAGTACTTCGTTAGGGGGCAGCTGGAGCAGCATATGCATTTTCAATTGAAGAGACGGTGTAGTAATGGTGAAGACCAGAGCTAAGGAGATAATAGAATGAATCCGTAAACGATAGGAAAATGGCGATATCCTTTATTTCTCTAGCGTCGTCATGACAACCAACCATTAGAGCTCGCGTGGGCGTTTGGCCATTTGATGTACGTTATGGATGCAGAATCATAATTGCCGTTTATGAATTTCAGTCGCCAAACACAGTTTAAAATTGATTTGCAGGGATGATTCGGTCGTTGAGTTTGTGCACATGATACAGGAAATGTGTTTGGGTATCTTGAGTACATTAAAGAAATCGTGAAGGTAATTTCAGGGACTTAGCAATAGTTCACCGATGTTATAACTTGGCTCGATAACCAGTAAAATATACTCAATCACAATATTAATACAATTAAGTATCTTATCTGTTTCATTTGTTTCGTTGCAGATAATAAATTACTCGGTACTAGGACACCTGGTACTAGGACACTCGATACTAGGACACTCGATACTAGGACGTTCGATACTAGGACACTCGATACTAGGACACTCGATACTAGGACACTCGAAACTAGGACACTCGATACTAGGACATTCGATACTAGGACACTCGATGCTAGGACACTCGATACTAGGACACTCGATACTAGGACACTCGAAACTAGGACACTCGATACTAGGACACTCGATACTAGGACACTCGATACTAGGACGCTCGATACTAGGACACTCGATACTAGGACACTCGATACTAGGACACTCGATACTAGGACACTCGAT
>SDVV010044359.1:0-10164 GCA_016164225.1 Gammarus roeselii
ATATAGATATATTTATAGATTTGTTTAGATGAAGCCACAGGCTGGAGCTCATTACGCTTAGGGCGGCCTAATTTGTCCCCACCCAACACGCCAGTCATGACAAGGTGTGCGTTAACCATTGAATTTAAGTTTACCTTGCGATGTGCGCAAACACAGACGAGATTTTTCACTGAGTTCTGACATAAACACATTCAACTATGCAGTGAAAGATTATATTAAGGCGTTTTGTTAAACGGGTTCTCACATGTTAAGACGTTTTCACATAAACACACTCAACTATGCAGTCAAATATTATCTTACGGCATTTTTCAATTGGGATTCAAACAAATTGACGGACACAAAAACATAGCTTGTACTTATTCTGATGGGCTTTCAGTACTACACATTTGCTTTTCACAACTATCGAGATCATGACAGAGCATGTAAGTTTCCTATCCCCTTAGCAGAGCTGACAATTGCAGATTATGACAGAGTACACAATACAAATCCTCTTAACAGAGCTGGCAATTGCAGATTATAACAGAGTACACAATACAAATCCTCTTAACAGAGCTAGCAATTGTGGATTATAACAGAGTACACAATAGAAATCCTCTTAACAGAGCTGGCAATTGCAGATTATATCAGAGTACACAATACAAATCCTCTTAACAGAGCTGGCAATTGCAGATTATAACAGAGTACACAATAGAAATCCTCTTAACAGAGCTGGCAATTGCAGATTATAACAGAGTACACAATAGAAATCCTCTTAACAGAGCTGGCAATTGCGGATTATAACAGAGTACACAATACAAATCCTCTTAACAGAGCTGGCAGTTGCAGATTATAACAGAGTACACAATACAAATCCTCTTAACAGAGCTGGCAATTGCGGATTATAACAGAGTACACAATACAAATCCTCTTAACAGAGCTGGCAATTACAGATTATAACAGAGTACACAGTACAAATCCTCTTAATTTCATTACCCGCCATGCACTTTAAAATTATGTTTCATATTTATGATTGTTTACTTGTAGCCCTAGGCACAGAATCTCTAAAAAGTAAGACATAGGTGCAGTCCAATCAACTTATACAAGAGTCACCATTATCATTGAACGTTTCACTGACCCTTCTGTTGCATTTAGTCATGACGAAAACTACGTGTGGCGTTCAATTTGTGTAAAAAGTTTGTGTTGTTTTAAATCGTCTAGTGATGCATTTTAGAAGCATTTAAAATAGGTTATGAATTCTAATCTCAAATCAAAATACTTCTACGCAAAGCCTAGTCTAAACCCAACATTCCCACCCCAATTATAACCAGCCAAAGAACCACCAGCTTTGTAAACACAATACCCGAATAATTTAGCCCAGTTTGTAGGTGTATTCGCAGGTGTATCTTTCGAAACAGCGATCAATGCCTTCAGATATTTAAATATAAGCAGTAAGTTTTTAAATCAAACTGTAATACATCCACTAGGATTATTTGAGATATACTCTGGCAAATGTTAGTTATTGATTACCCATGGGAGCAGGTGATGGAATATCATCAACTCGATTCATGCTACAGCTTCATACACTCACTGAGGAGACGTGGTGAATTGAATATGCTTTATTTTCTCCTATATTCAACCTTTGAAATAGCAAGCCAAGCATATCCAACCCTTCAAAATGCGCTCCTGCACCAGCTTATAAAACAATTTCAACACCGTCAATTCTTATGACATTTGTGTGCGACCCCTACGTTGACAGTTGTCTCGTGGATTCGCCGCACTGCACAGATGGCTAGGTCCGTTACAAGTAGGAGCTGCACTAATCATAACATTGCTCTTGTATCCATCATTGATGCATTTACTGTATGAAAACAGAACTTATCATTCGTATATGTCAATATTTACTCGTGGTAATCAAGCTGTTTCAAAAGCTTCGATAAGCAGAATTATGTTCCTTTTTTCCTGTATAATATGTCTAGTTAATTATTATCTTCTTTATCCCCCTGATTTTCGAGCAATAAGATAATGCAACATCCTCCTAATATTCGTCCATTTGATTCTACTTCATCCACAATTTTTTTTTTCAAAACATTATTTGTTATGCTTATCCATTATCAATTTACTTGCAGATCATCTCTAATTTAGAATTAAGTCGAGTAATTTATTAGCACTAACAGTTACAATTATATGTTACATCTGATCTGCATGGTTCCCAATGCTATAATTTTTATCTCCGCCGCATCGTAACTCTGAATAGGAATACGCCAGGAATTGATACGGCTCCTATGCCATCAAAAGTCTGCTTCTTAATAAAACTTTTAATTGATGCGAATATTCATGTGCATAGAAATATTCTTAATTATTTATAAATATTCGGTAAGATCCGCGGTCTGAGAATGAAGCATTCGTCGGATTCGACAAAGACTGCGGCAACAGGACTAACGTTACGCGATTTGTCGCTACAAATCATATTGACTCATTATTCAAAACTTGAATACATTTTTTTCTAAACTACTTTCAAGTGGAAAGAGTTACTTCCTCTTGTTATATTTTTGGAGAGGCTTCAACAAAAAAAAATACCAAGCGTCACCTATTAATTAGTAGGGCATTTGATCATGGTGTACAGTTTCGGGCCTACAATGTTTATTCATCTACAGCTTTATCAGCGATATTGCTATATATTGCTGCTCTAGGTACTTTGTGGAAGTAGCTGTGGATACCAGGCAAGGATTTACGGTAGCGTAAGAAACTTTGCTTGCGATTAAAATGAACAAAAATCCCATCTGATAATTTTCCGTTGCTTCCAAACTTTGTGGAAAGGTGATTTGTATAATTCATTAAAAAGCATTGTTCAGATACGATAAAACGATTATATTCCACATCAAGTAGAATTTTGCTCAGGAATATTAGCTTTAATTTTTTTCCGTAATAGACACCATAAACGCATTACCTTTGGCTACTTACATGTCAACTATAAGATCTAAGGTGATATAAGGTTAACCATGAGATCTAAGGTGATCTAAGGAGATCTAAGGTCAGCTATGAAATCTAATGTGATTTGAGGTCAGCTTTGAGCTCTAATGTGATCTTAGGTCAGCTTTGACATCTAAGGGGATCTATGGTCACCTATGAGATCTTAGGTGATCTAAGGTCAGCTATGAGATCTAACCTAATTCATAAATCTATGGTGTTCCAGACTTAAGCCCAAAGCTGGTCACGGAAATGCAATACGTACTACAGTATGTAGTGTGTAGCTTTAAGATCTGCTCCGGAACGTGGAGCGTAGGTCTTCTACAATAGTATGTCAGCTACGAGAACTGTGTGGGTGTATGGAGCGGAGGTGTACTTCTATAGCATGTCAGTGTTATGTATTATAGATAAATATATATATATTATGTATAATGAATGTGAAATTGTAAGCGACACCGAAAGAAAAAAGTCTGTCGGAAGTTGCCCAAAAATCTCTCAATATTTCATGAATGTGAGTCCCACCAGGGAGCTCCCAAAACGTGCAAGATCAACAGAATATGTCGAGAATGTGTGTAGGACTCTACACAATGCTCTTCTCACAAATTTTCTATGTCTCCGTTGGATAATTTATTTCAGCTTCATGTCAATACTCTCGTTCATTCTGTATATAGGAGAAAACACGATGATAGCGCCCTACACAGTAGACCTCGATATTTGTTGCTGACTCTGCATTAAACTAAAGCATTACGCTAATCAAAATATAAATTTTTTCATGTCAAGGACTAAGGAACAATTATGAGATTCAATCCTAAATTTATTCTAGATAGTGATGTTACATGATGGTAGGATTCTGTATATGTGTGTAAATCAAAATAAACTATTAAACTTCTTATTTATATTTATATAGAAATATATTTCTTTTTTTACGGTTATAAAGTCGTGAAGAACAAGACTTTTTTATGTGGTGTTGTAAATGATGCATTATAAAGAAGGCATAGCAGTACCAAGAATGTGTAGGTTTATTTACTTGTTTCTTGCAAACATAGCGAGAATTCCCTCGGGTTTTCCGGCCAGCAAGAACTAAACACCGCGTAACAGGAAGGGCAGATATAAGGGGGGAAGCAAGAAAAACTTTTATACCTACGCCCTCCCTCAGCAAGTAAACTAAACTGTACATAGACTACCATGAATGTTGCAGAGACATGGACATTAAAGACCATTTTAAAATAGCTTTGTTTTAATATCCAGCACAAATGGTATGCTCTTCTGCAGAACGTTATCAGAATGATGTCGATAAAGTCGACAATGTGGCTCTTCGATATTGTTAATGCGATTCCTCGACCTGTTCATCCTAAGCGAGTTGAATAAGTTCAAATAATCAATCCGATGTTTGCACACGTGCATAAATTATATTTTCTTGGAATTTTTCTGGGAGAATTGCATTACATCGAATACTTTGGCTAAGGTTCTCCTTTAGGTTTCAGTTCATTGCGATCATTATTGGTGTTTGCCTGCAAACAAATGTATCTCCTCTGCATCGGGTAAAAGCAGGGAATTCTCTCACGGATATATTCTGAATCTATTTTAAAATATATCGATAATGAAGGATCTTTTGGCGAATTTTTCAAGGAGTTGTGGTGGTGTATCATCAATGAAGTAAAATTAGCTAGGTATAATGACAGGTTGACATATTACAGAAATATCAGAATACACACATACCATGTACCAAGAATAGATAGATGATTTGTACCAAGATATGTACCGTTGGCTGTTCTGAAGACAGCACTTGCTGCTTTGATATTCTTAAAATAATATTATTGATATAGCATAGGCTAGTGAGTGAATTTACCTCTATATCCCTCATATCGATGGACATTTTTTGAGGACACTCTCTATTACCCCTTGTTCAACAAACTGACGGTTTGGAAAAAAACTGAGAGTTGCATGGAAATGTCCAAGATGAAGTTGTATATTACATATACTCGTATAATGTTTGACATAAAAATTCACAGGTTTTGAAACTAACTGCATAGTTTCTACAACATGTTACATAGACACAGAACAAAAACATTTCAATGGGTCATAAAAGATTATGAAATTTGTGTACTGTCGCTCACGAAAATACATGCATTAATGAGGTAAAAACAAACCCGCATGAAAGGTAGAAGATTAATATTTCCAACTGCATATTTTTACATGATCTCTTTGTAGTTGCCTCAATGAATGACAGTAGGTGTTGGAACAATTGTAAATAAAATTTTGCAGAAGTGCCCAAAGATAGCTTTCCTCTCTGAGCAAAAATGCAGAGCCAGTTCTATGAGATCCTGTTAACCTTCAACTGAAGGTAACTTCGTCAATCGTGATGGTTTTGTGCGAACTCGGATCTGTCAATAAGCATCACACAAAAATAATGTCATGCATCTAAGTTACGCACCGATCGATACACGGAGATAATCCTATTGTGATTAAATCAAGCTAGTACGAAATTACTTAAATTGCATTAACATTCTAGCAACATATACAAGATGGATTTTATCTTCGCACTGCGGTACACGAGATTGGTTAACCTCCGGTGACGAAAAGTCGTTCTACACGAGCGGAACGCAGGAGGATGGAACAAGATCTAAAACTAGGCCCAAATATCCTTTCACGCGTGTGGCTTTAAGAGTGGTAGAGGGCGAGTCGATCAAGTTTTTGCAGTAAGACAAGTCTGTGAGAAGTACCTCGTAAAGAGAAAGGATGTATTTTGGCCCTTCTTCATATATTTGGAATAGGCTTACGACATGGTTGACAGGAAAGCGTTGCGGAGGATGTTGCGCTTGTGTGTAGTGGGCGAAATCTGTTGAAAGTAGTTCAGAGTTCTATGTGGACAGCAGAGCATGGGTCGGATTGGGTAGCGAGGTGAATGAGTGGTTTACAGTGAAAGTGGGTCTGAGACAAGGCTGCGTTATGTCTCCCTGGCTTTTCAATCTCTGCATGGATGGTGTGGTCAGGAAGGTGAACGCGAGTGTATTAGGTCGTGGCTTGGAGGTGTTGGAAACAAATGGGCGCAGTTAGCAGTTGAGCCAGAGGAGAAGCTGTGTAGGCGGCTAGTATCGGAGTTTGGTAGAGTGTGTGCTAAGAAGAAGCTTCGAATGAACGTGGGTAAAAGTAAAGTAATGAGATGATCGATGAATGTTGATGCCAGCGGAATTAGTGTCCTCTTTAATGGAGAGTTGTTGAGAGAAGTTCAATGTTTAGGTATCTGGGCTCCCATGTGAAGAAGACTGAACTTGTGGAAATTGAAGTGACGTCACGAGTGAAGGAAGGGTGTAAAGTGTTGGGTACACTGAAGAGTGTAATGAGCTGTAGGACGTTGGGTGTGGATACAATGAGAGGGCTGTATGAGGGTGTAGTTGTCCCACATGTTTTCTACGGGGTTGAGACCTGTAGGTGAGAGCAGAAGCGAGAAAATAGTTGAATGTCTTCGAGAAAAAATGTTTGAGGAGCATGGCTGGTTTGACGTCGAGAGACAGAATCAATAACGACGTGGGGAGAGCTAGAACGATGATGGTGAAAAAGTTAGAGGACACAGCTGATTTGCTTGTTCTGAGATGGTTCGGCCACATGGTGAAGATGGATGTAGTGAGATTGGTGAAAAGAGTGTTGAAGGCAGATGCGAGTGGGCGTAGGCCTAGAGGGAGACCGAAGTTTGGGTGGATGTATGGTGTGAAGCAGGCGTTAAGAAGGAGAGACTTGGGTGTTGAGGTATCGAGAGAGAGTGCAATGAAAAGGTTCGACTGGAGAATGATTGTGAATCGATGATTTTCGACGCTGCCCTGATGAGCTTTCCCGCACTTGGCATCTCTTTGAAAGACAGTATGATCGAGGGCGGAAGGGGGCGGTCATTATGACGAGGTGTAACATGTTAGTCGAGCCCTGCTACCGACACTGACCTCGGACCGCACTCAAAACCCGGAGGGTGGGTTGCGGGGTCTCCCGGCCAGACCCTTTAGCGCAACAGAACAACTATGAGTGCACGAGAGGATTATGAGATGCACCTTGCCGTCGTCTACCCCCCTTTCTGAGGGATCCGACCTAGTATCTGCATCTGTATCTGTATCTGTGAGAGGGGCAGTCGGTTCTTGCGAGAACGTCGTTTTTCGTCGGGGCAGCTTCCGGTTTACTGTTCTAAGTGCACGGCAACTGGAAACTGACAAGTGTTCAACTGTCTCCGCGTGCATGGGCTCTTATGGATGATACACTTTCTGCCCAGCGAACACTAAAATGGTGAACGGAGCTTTGACACGTCAAACCTTTGATCATATATCCGAAAAAAAAAATTTACACCCCTAGATGTGTACAAACGGAAATTAGAATTGGCATATGATAAAGATCTGGAAGAATATATATGCATGATATATTACTAGTGGGCCGCTTGATTTATATATTATTTTCTATACTCTTTACATCATCAGGGTTTATGTGGTACCGTGGTATAGTTCAAAATGCCGTTCATGTGAGCATGTGTGAAGATTTAGAAATAGTTTTTCGAGTTCCTCCTCATTCTTTGGAGCTCCTCTACAGAAACCGTTTTATTCCAATTTCCACTTTGCTGACTTACCATGCTGATTTGCGAACACCAATGGCTCCGCTAATGCTAGTGAAGGCTTACAAATCATAGACACATCCTTCATGCGATCGCCAAGGAGAAATGCTGATATACGGACATCAAAGACCTCGCTGGTGCTAGAGCTGGCTTACCAGTCGATGACACTACTAAGCTATCTGAGGAGGAGAAAGGGACTTATGAGTGTCTAATGTCCATTATCCTACAGGAATTTTGATGCTAAATTAGCTGACAAAGAGCAGTAGATAACAGACATGACGTCGTGTGTGGAGTAACTTAAGAAGCGGATTGTCCTGATAGAGGAGGCGGTGAATGGCAACCAGACGCATTAGAGGAAGGACATCTGTCCTATCAGGTGACATACAAGAGGTGAGAGCAGACAAGGACTGCAATGTGCTGGTTAGGAAATGGACTTCTGAAAAAAACGGTTTCACCATCTCTGAGCCGGACATCAGCTTGGCGCACAGGATCGACAAGAAACTTGATCGAGGGGCTGACGTACAAAATGTTTCCTTGAAACTGAATCGTCGTGGAGTCAAGTGCGAAATCATGACTGCTTGTAAAGAGAAGACACCTAATCAATTCGTCGTTAACACCATGACGTAAGTGCTCCACAATGCGTTCATATATTCCAATGCTTTAGGGAACTGTCGATCACAGGAGGGCAGTTTTTACTTGTAGCTACGCACGGTAGTCGGTAGTATCACAAGTTCATTGCCAACAGCATTAAACAGATAAGTAAACAGATTAACAACATTTCACTTTTTGTAGACGACTGACCATAGCTCACCGCAACTCCCCCGAAATATGCATACTATTTTTCATTACGGGGTCAAAATTTGGTAGTTTTTATTAGTCAATGTATGGGATACTAATTTTTTCTTTTATAAGCTTATGAGTAATTATGATTTACTGCGTAATAGTGCATGGGTTGCGAGGATTACGAGTTATTTCTCACTATTTGTATTGCGCCTCCTCTATGGAGTGAATTAGAATTTAGTTCATTACCATCTCGATTAATAAACGAAACATTTTCATCCACTAGAAGCCAATGAATAAGGAAAAAGATGAGCTATTTTCACACATAGATGCTGACATACCATTGTAATGAAACATATTTTAAACTAAGTCATAACGATCAAAGTAAATAATATGACCTTGGTACATTTAATGCTATCAACATTAAATCGAACTAAGATTTAGCATATATTAATTTAGAGATAAGATCTCTAAGTGCCAACTGTGACAGTGTGCATACTCTTTTCTAAACACTGGACCATAAATTTTACATCATTTGTTCACAGAATGTTGGCTGACGGACATTACTAACTCTCTGCATGTAAAGCTTTAAAAACTACCAATCCTTTAGTCCTTTAAAATCAACGATACGCGTGGTGGAGGATTTTGTTTTTGCGTTCGAGACTGCTCTTTAAGTTCAGAAACTCTCGCCTACCTCTGCTCTTGTTTTTTTGTATTGAGTCCTTATTTCTCAAAAGATGTCATGAATCTAATCAAATATTTATAAGTACCATCTGTAAGCCAGTCTGAATTAATTCTACTCACTTTGCGGCTCTCTTCAAGATTTTGTTACATCATATTGTGATTCTTACATATATCTTCTAAATCCTGACAATGTTGCCGATCCTCATATTTTACTAACTGTTGTAACATTTTATCGCTTGTTTCATTGATCACTAAACCTACTCATATATCACCAACTTTAGCCACTGCAACCCTGATTGACGACATAATCCCAACGTCCCTGTATGTTATCTTCTCAGAGACGATGCAGTAGGACATTTCTGATCCCTTGCCTGTTTTCTTCCTTAGTCCTTAGTTGATAACCTTAAAAATACGTAATTAAAAAATATATATTAACGGCCCATCTCTGGAATCAAAGCGATTTACCCCTGGTAATCATGACTTTTAAAGCATGTGGATAGTGACAATCCGGAAGATACCATTGAAAACTTCCAGAAAATACTATACTCAACTTGCAGAAATTGCTGTGCTACCGCAACCCCCAGCGTGTCGTAAAAGGCGACAAAACGGGGCGGAGCGAAGGGGCTAGGAATCCCGTTCTCTGTATGACCTTTCCTCGAAGATGGCAAGACGAGCGGGGGGAGGAGAGACATACGCCTCTCCAAACCCTATTGTTAGGGTCGCTGAATGTGCGTGGCTGTAGTACGAGTGATGTAAAGAGGAGGGAGATTGGTGAGATTTTTGTCAGGAGGAAGTTTGATGTGTTGGCGCTGAATGAGACGAAGTTGAAAGGTAAGGGCGAATGTGAGTTTGGTGTTGTAAGTGGAAGAAAGTCTGGTGTGGAGGAAGGTAGGGCACGAGAAAGTGTGGTCTTGATATTGAGTGATCGGTTGGCTAGTAGCGCTACCGAATGGAAGGAGGTGTCCCCAAGATTGATGTGGGTGAAAGTTAAGTTAGGCGTAGAAAGATGGGCATTTGTAAGGGCTTACGGACCTGGCAGCGAGAGGAGTGAAGAGGAGAGGGAGCAATTCTGGACTGACTTGAGTGAGTGTATTGAGAGTTTTGGAGGTCATTTCAATGTAGTTGTACTGGGTGACCTTAATGCGAGAGTTGGAGATGAAATGGTG
>SDVV010044360.1:0-10164 GCA_016164225.1 Gammarus roeselii
GTCTAAGTTGAGGTCACGTTATAAATGTCTGAAGGCAGGTCATCGTCTTGCTGATTATCTGCAAGAATTACAAAATCACCGGGGATCATGGTGCACTCTGCTTTAAAAGAAGTAAAGGTTGACGAAATAACGAGAAGCCAGCAGAAAGGAATGCGAAGACTGTAGCTTTAACAGCAGCCCTAGGTGTTACTAGTGTTGCTATCATTATTACATTAGCTGCAGGATGATGGAAAACAAAGGATTTACCAACAGCAATGATGAAGCTGAAGTCAAAGATGGATCAGAGCTAGCGCGTTCTCTGTTCAATCAGGGTGAACAACGATCATTCGTCAAACGAAGAACTCTCAGTATCCATGACATCACCAGGCAACCCTCTACTCTGTTGGCAGAATTGGCAAGAGAAGCTGATTCAAGAATCACAGTCTCAGTACTGAAACTTATAGGGGACACAACGAAGGATTCATTGATGGTGGCCTTCACGTATCTAAAAACCGGTCAGTCACCTCAAGAATCATTGCTAGGGGTTTTTCCAACACCACTCGACCCCTTGAAATGATGAGATCAACCACCATCACAACAAAGCTACTAATGCAAGAAATCTGGCTCTCCAAACAAATTTGGATGATTTTAAGAATGCCTTTGCAGATAAATGAAGGAAGATCAAAAAGAAAATATCAATGATGGTAGCAATGTCAATCAAGTGACGTGTGGAAATCTTGGATGTTGAACACCTTCGTAGATGCCTTCCAAAAGCTATTTGGCAGTACGTCCCACCTAGTGAAAACCCGTCTAATTTTATCACCCTAGGGATCAGCGCTAAAAAAAATAACTCTAGCCAATTGTTGTCGCATGGTCCGAAAAATTTAAGGAACTCGAGGAATGGGATATATTCTAATCCCATCTGCACACTGTAACCCTGTAAATGACCGGAGAGAAACCAACGAATAGCCCATCCCTCGTGGCAGTAGCCTAAGGAGGCATACCCTAATCAAACGGTAAATTGTGGTAGGCTGGTTGGAAATATTTACTTAAAAATTAAAGGAAATGTCAATGTGTCCCAGGTCTAGTAAAATCTAACGATCCACGGCAATCAAGTGTCATACTCTGAATGGGCAGATTCTTATCAATGACAGACGGGGAATGAGTCCGCCCAGCCCGGAAGGGGTCTGGGGTATTTACCCCGGTGACACTTTCCGGCTACTTATCCAGTGAACTGGGATCTAATTCCACAAGTCTTCCATACAACTGCTTCTATGTGTGGGTAAATAACACTGGTAATATGAAAATATTTATTCAATAACTCAGAGAGGCCCATGAGACTGGCTGCAGGCGCACTACCCACACACTAGTATCAAACTTAAATTGTGATATCAAAACCTACTTGGTTGCACATACATTACCATTTCTATTCAATCGGTTACAAAGAAACATAGTACAGCTACCACAACTTATGTAAGAATGCAACCTGACTCACCCGGGTCAAACAGTCGGTTGTGAAGTTGCAAGGTGACGAGCGTGAAGTGCTTCCTTGTGGTTTTCCCAAGGCTCCTGGCTTCTCCTATCGCTCGTTTAGTCTCCTGCGTATCCTTGATGTGGATCATTCGTGTATTATCTTCCCAGATGGAGAATGCGCGATGACGGGAACTTTTCTTGGTTGAAGTCCGCAACAGTTTTTAATGCAAAAACTGAATAACTCTCTATGACGGGAACTTATTCTTGTTATGAAGTCGGCAACTATAGCTGAAGAACTCTCTATGACGGGAACTTATTCTTGTTATGAAGTCGGCAACCGTAGCTGAAGAACCCTCTATGACGGGAACTTATTTAGTTTGATGTGAGGTTGTAGCATCGGTTAGTAGACTGTAGGGATGAAAACTTTCATGTAAGCTTACCCTATAAGTCAGTGAGTATTACGGGTGTTAAAGCGATATCAAGATTAATGTATGTTTTTACTGTTAGAATAAGTTTTTTTTTTTGTTGTAATGGTGAAGGTGTTGCTCCCACCATAGTAGTATATATAACTACAAGACGCGGATTAGTGAAGGATTATAGATAGGCGTTAATAGAGTTACTTTAGGGCGAGGGGGGGGGTAGGGTGCGATGCATGTAACTTGACCCAACCGACCATGGGGGCGGGGGGGGGGCGTAGGGTTCCGCAACTGGTTTGGTACGTGAGTCAGTAAGCGGAATGCTTATACATGTTGACGGGTTATATATATACATAAGGGTATTAGCATTTCAATGCTTGGGGGATATTGCAACTTCGTTGCTTTCATATTGCGTTTCAATGCTATGTCCTCTGAATGTTTTTTGGGAGGTATTTGATAAACATACATTTTATAGGAATTTTTTAATTGATAATAATCTATATGTATTATTATATATTAAAAAGCCTCACTTTCCGGACACCTTCATGATGATTTTTCAACCTCGATATCATTTTCTAAGTTGCTCGCTGTTGATCAATTTTACACGTAGCATAGATTCAATTAGTTTATTGTTATTTTTATCCGATTGTATTAATCAGTACCCTTGCGCTAAGCTTTACTTAGTCCTGCAGTAACCCATTCATTCGTATTCCTATGTGAGCTAACCAATGAAGGAAAATGACTGAATCATTCCTAGAGAAGAATCACTTAATAGTATAATTGGCTCAATCGATGCTTGATTAGGGCTCGTAGCGGTGGGGGAGGGGATATTTTTTGTATGTTTTGTTCATTTATCACTATATATTCATTTTATAGAATTAGTGTGGTAGGCATGTCTTGAAACTCAATTTGCAGCATTATTATGCGAACGGCCCTGTTTGTACCTGCCTGGAGGTAGGATTGCAGTCAAGGTTCTGTGTTTCCCATCTATTTATTTCATATGTATATAATATCTAAAGAAAATAGTAAGGATTATTTTTCAGGTTGTTTGCGGGTTAATGTATATTTATTTCTTAAGATTCTGTATCTTCGTTACGAGAATCTATCTACCCCATATTGCATTATCCAGTTTTGAAACAGTTATATCAGTGTTCCATTAACGCCTTGTTCCAGTAGCGACAATTCATTATCGTTTCTAGGGGTTTCGTTACAGTTTTTTCCAATGCATTTTTTTTATTTACTATATGGGTGAACAATGAGACAAGTTTATTATTATAATTCATTATATTTTTGTATACATTAGAGAATACAAGGATTATTTACATTTTAAGAACATTTTCAGGATACAACCTGGTGAGGTATACGTACTTTTATCATTAAATCGACTACATACGCCAAAGACGGTCTCACCCGGTTTGCGTCTCTTCCATGTTAAATCCATTTCTTCATCGATTTCATTAGCCAAGGCACATCGCTCCCTCTTTTTAGTGACAGTAGGTGTACTTTCCATGGAGTTTTGGGAATGTCCGGGTGGCCATAGTGAAGAGTTGTGCATGCGTCGAGAAAGAAGCATATATTCTCAAATTTACTGAGGCAGTTCTTGATAGTGCGTACAGTTTGGAGCTGGCGTGCTTGCGCACGAATGTTGTGTATTGTCTCAAAGTGTGTGTATGTTTTCTGGTTATGAATATCCCTGTATTTATCATGTTTGATTTTGGATTGTGTCTGCTAATTGACACCTTTAGCAGCCGATTTTGTTGCGTCGGACTCAAGCAACATGCTGTAACACTTGGGTTGTAAGCAAATGATTTCACTCGGGTAGTCATCAGCTGTTTCGCTTTTCAATAGTCCTAACTGTCCTTTCTTGGATTCATCGAACAAGGGGTGATTTTTGGTATAGTCGGAGAAGTCCATGTATTCAGCCAGGGGAGCTTGGCGCATTTCCGCTTCAATGTCGGCGGCGCCTTTGAACTGAATCAGCAACGATTCAGTGTCCGAGTAGATGAGCGAGACGTTGTCACCGTAACGTGGCTTCAGTGTGTCTTAGAAGAAGCTGTAGACTTTTGCTTTTGCTTTTTTCAAGCACGAAGAATCCAACTTGGAGTGGATGAACCATTCGGATTTTTTTTTTCATGAGGATCATGATGACTGTTTTGGGGCCGATGGCGTAGCAGTTTATTAGGAGCAAGTTGACAGCGTGTTTTCGGAACTCGTTTGGGGGGTGCATTGGGATATCCTTTATGCGAAAACATAACATTTTCACACCGAAAATTCGACGTGATCATCTTGGCGAAACATTAGTAATGACTTCGACCTCCCTCTCTCGTGTTATCTTGATCCTTGGTACCAATGACAGTCTGTGGGTTCTTTATCAATGACATACATTTATTCCTCACCTGAAGCTGTCGACTCGTCATATCGGTGAAGGATTTCTCATTTGGGAGCACTTTTTTCTTTGATATTATTGTGTTCTAGACTAACGCCCTTAGTACACATTTTAGATAAATGATGACCTTTGGGAGAAGTGTATGCAATACTTGTATTCCTATCCTTGTAACCAAAACATTGTTATTATGGTCTTCAGCGAGCTTTTCATGGACGTTAATTTTTAATTACTGTTACATGTTTATAACATCGAATCGTTTCAGATTTCTTCTTGCAATTATCAACATTTTCATTCTTTATATTCCCGCAGATATCCGAAATATACATAATTCTCCTAGCACTCAAACGTTTGAGACATGATTCTCTCTCCTAATGTTTCATTACTGATAATTTTGAAACAAAGTCAGATATTCATTTAATTTTATTATGCAGTTTTTACACTTCTTATACTCGATACCCTTTCATTACCCTATTTGATAATTCGGTTTCCTTCAACGTTCGGGATTTTTCATGCATTTATCACGGATTGATACCGCCATATGCCGGCATATGTCGGCATATGCCGGCATATGCCGGTATATGCCGGTATGATGGAGGCGTATTCACGGTCGATGTCGGTATAATGTTGGGATTTACACACGTTTGTGTAAAAGGGTTTCCATACACTGTTGGATGCATTAATACATACGCAACCTAACTTAGCATATAGAACAACATCCCTTGCTGTTTGTTACAAGATATTTATTGGGCATTAGCTTCATGCTATGTTATGTTAAGAGAAGTAATCATCCTATTCTAGACTGACCTAACTTATGTACGGTATTCAGTCAATGTTTTATACGATGAATTATTCATATCTCCACTAGACTGTACATTTTGATCTATCCTTTGCAGTTTTGATAACTTACACCTAATTATTTCTATTTCGCAATCAATCTCGAGTCATATATGTTACCAAAGAGGTCGGATTTTTTTTAATTTAAGGAGACAGGATTTTCTCTCCTCATGTTTCATTACAAATAATTTTAAAACAAAGTCAGATATACATTTAATTTTTATTATGCAATTTTACACTCCTTATACTTGCCATTTTATCATGGTTTGATACCAGCATATGCCGGCATATGCCGGTATAATGTAGCTGTATTCACGGTTTGATCCCGCCATATGCCGGCATTTGATGGTATAATGTAGGCGTATTCACGGTCAATGCCGGTATAATGTCGGCATTTACAAACATTTCTGTAAAGGGGTTTCCATACACTGCCGGATGCATTAATACCTACGCAACCTAACCTAACCTTTAGAACAACATCCCTTGCTGTTTGTTACAAGATATTTAATAGGCATCAGCTTCATGCTATGTTATGTTAAAAGAAGTAATCATCCTTTCCTAGACCAACCTAGCCTATGTACGGTATTCAGTCAATGTTTTATACGATGCATAATACATATCTCCACTTGCCTATACATTTTGATCTATCCTTTGCAGTTTTGATAACTTACACTTAATTATTTCTACTTCGCAATCAATTTTGAGTCATATATGTTACCAGAGAGGTTGGATTTTTTTTCAATCTTAGGAGACATGATTCTCTCTCCTAATGTTTCATTACCAAAAATTTTGAAACAAAGTCAGATATACATTTAATTTTTATTATGCAATTTTACACTTCTTATACATGACATACTTCCATTACCACATTTGATAATTCGGTTCCCTTCAACGTTCGAGATTTTTCATGCGTTTCAGCACGGTTTGATACCGGCATATGCCGGCGTATGCCGGTATAATGAAGCTGTATTCACGATTCGATCCCGCCATATGCCGGCATACGCCGGCATATGCTGGTATAATGTAGGCGTATTCACGGTCGACGTCGGTACATTGTCGGCATTTACACACATTTTTGCAGAAGGGTAACCATACACTGCCAGATACCTTAATACTTACGCAACCTAACCTAACTCCACTTTTCTCTACATTTTGATCAATCTTTTGCAGTTTGATACACACATCTAATTCTGATCTAGTAAATCATCAAAAACCTAACATAATCTATCTTACGTAAGGTATTCAGTCATTGATTTTTACGATGCATAATACATATCTCCACTCATCTCTACATTTTTGATCAATCATTTGCAGTATGATACACACATCCAATTCTGAACTTGTAAATCATCAAAAAACTAACCTTACCTAACTTATGTACGATTTTCAGTCACTATTTTATTCAATGCATAACAAATATCTCCACTTGTCTGCACATTTTTTTGTTTTATCCTTTGCAGCTTTGATAATTTACACCTTACTATTTCTACTTCGCATTCAATCTCGACTCGTATATGTTACCAGAGAGGTCAGATTTTTTCAATCTTAAATGGAAAAAAATATGAATTATTTGTAAAATTCATTCCATTTACGATTGGGGGATGTTGTTCAATAGGATAGGTTAGGTTGCGTAGGTATTAATGCATCCGGCAGTGTATGGAAACCCTTTTACAAAAATGTGTGTAAATCCCAGCATTATACCGAAATCGACCGTGAATACGCCTACATTATACCAGCATATGCCGACATATGCCGGCATATGGCGGTATCTATCCGTGATAAATGCATGAAAAATCCCGAACGTTGAAGGAAACCGAATTATCAAATGGGGTAATGGAAGTATGTCATGTATAAGAAGTGTAAAAATTGCATAATAAAATCAAATGTATATCTGACTTTGTTTCAAAATTATTGGTAATGAAACATGAGGAGAGAGTATCATGTCTCAAACGTTTGAGTGCTAGGAGAATTATGTATGTTTCGGAAATTTGCGGGAATATAAAGGATGGAAATGTTGATAATAGCAAGAAGAAATCTGAAACGATTCGATGTTATAAACATGTAACAGTAATTAAAAATTAGCGTCCATGAAAAGCTCGCTGAAGACTAAATAACAAAGTTTTGGTTACAAGGATAGGAATACAAGTATTGCATACACTTCTCCCGAAGGTCATCATTTATCTAAAATGTGTCCTGAGGGCGTTAGAAAAAAGCGCACCCAGATGATAAATCCTACACCGATATGACGAGTCGGCAGCTTCAGGTGATAAAGAACCCACAGACTGTCATTGGTACCAAGGATCAAGATAACACAAGAGAGGGAGGTCGAAGTCATTACTTATGTTCCGTCAAGATGATCACGTCGAATTTTCGGTGTGGAAAAGTTATGTTTTCGTAGAAATGATATCCCAGTGCTCCCCCCCAACGAGTTCCGAAAACACGCTGTCAATCCGCTCCTAAAAAACTGCTACGCCATCGGCCCCGAAACAGTCATCATGATCCTCATGCATGATGACTGTTTATGCTCATCCACTCCAAGTTGGATTCTTCGTGCTTGAAAAAATCAAAATCAAAAGTCTACAGCTTCTTCTATGACACTGAAGCCACGCCACGGTGACAACGTCTCGCTCATCTACTCGGACACTGACTCGTTGCTGATCCAGTTCAAAGGCGCCGCCGACATTGAAGTGGAAATGCGCCAAGCTCTCCTGGCTGAATACATGGACTTCTCCAACTATCCTAAAAATCACCCCTTGTTCGATGAATCCAAGAAAGGACAGCTAGGACTACTGAAAAGCGAAACAGCTGACGACTACCCGAGAAAATCATCTGCTTACAACCTAAGTGTTACAGCATGTTGCTTGAGTCCGACGCAAAAAAATCGGCTGCTAAAGGTGTCAATTAGCAGACACAATCCAAAATCAAACATGAACAATGCAGGGATATTCATAACCAGAAAACATACACACACTTTGAGAGAATACACAACATTCGTGCGCAAGCATGCCAACTCCAAACTGAACGCACTATCAGAAACTGCCTCAGTAAATTTGAGAATAAACGCTACTATCTCGACGCATGCACAACTCTTGCCTATGGCCATCCCGGACATTCCCAAAAATCTATTGAAATACACCTACTGTCACTAAAAAGAGGAAGCGATGTGCCTTGACTAATGAAATCGATGAAGAAATGGATTTAACATGGAAGAGACGCAAGCCGGGTGAGACCGTCTTTGGCGTATGTAGTCGACTCAATGATGAAAGTACGTGTACCTCACCAGGTTTTATCCTGGAAACGTTCATAAAATGTAAATAAATCTTGTATGCTCTTATGTATCTAAAAATATAAAAAAATATGAAATAAACTTGTCTCAATGATCACCTGAATAGACATTTGAAAAAAAAATGCATTGGAAAAAAATGTAACAAAACCCATGAGAACGATGAGGAATTTCCGCTATTGGAACACCGTGGTAATGGAACACTGATATAACTGATTCAAAACTGGATAATGCAATATGGGGTAGATAGATTCTCGTAACGAAGATACAGCATCCTAAGAAATAAATATACATTAACCCGCAAACAACCTGACATATAATCCTTATTATTTTCCATAGATATTATATACATATGAAATAAATAGATGGGAAACACAGAATCCTACCTTCAGGCTGGTACAAACAGAGCCGTTCGCATACCAAGGCTGCAAATTGAGTTATATGACATGCCTACCTTACTAATCCTATAAAAAGAATATATGGTGATATATGAACAGAACATACAAAAAATATCCCAAGCCCCCACTGCTACGAACCCACCATTATTTTCTATATATATTATATACATATGAAATAAATAGATGGGAAACACAGAATCCTACCTTCAGGCTGGTACAAACAGAGCCGTTCGCATACCAAGGCTGCAAATTGAGTTATATGACATGCCTACCTTACTAATCCTATAAAAAGAATATATGGTGATATATGAACAGAACATACAAAAAATATCCCAAGCCCCCACTGCTACGAACCCACCATTATTTTCTATATATATTATATACATATGAAATAAATAGATGGGAAACACAGAATCCTACCTTCAGTCTGGTACAAACAGAGCCGTTCGCATACCAAGGCTGCAAATTGAGTTATATGACATGCCTACCTTACTAATCCTATAAAAAGAATATATGGTGATATATGAACAGAACATACAAAAAATATCCCAAGCCCCCACTGCTACGAACCCACCAATCAAGCACAGATTGAGTCAATTATACTCCTAAGTAATTCTTCTCTAGGAATGATTCAGTCATCCTGTATATATTGTATCTATTTTCCTTCATCGGTTAGCTCACAAAGAAATACGAATGAATGGGTTACTGCAGGACTAAGTAAAGCTTCACGCAAGGGTACTGATTAATACAATCGGATAAAAATAACAATAAACTAATTGAATCTATGCTACGTGTAAAATTGATCAACAGCGAGCAACGCAGAAAATGATATCAAGGTTGAAAATTCATCATGAAGGTGTCCGGAAAGTGAGGTTTTTTATTATATAATAATACATACAAATTATTATCACTAAAAAATTACTATAAAATGTATGTTTATCAATACCCCCCAGAAAACATTCAGAGGACATAGCATTGAGATGCAATATGGAAGCAACGAAGTTGCAATACCCGCTCAAGCATTGAAATTCTAATACCCTTATGTATATATATAACCCGTCAACATGTATAAGCATTCCGCTCACTGACTCACGCACCAAACCAGTTCCGCTACCCAACGCCCCCCCCCCGCCCCCGATTCTGCGCGAACCCCCGTACGGCCGGTTTAGTCAAGTTGCATGCATCGCGCCCTACCCCCCGCCCTGCCCAAAAATAAACTCTGTTAACGCCTATCTATAATCCTTCTGTAATCCGCGTCTTTTAGTTATATATACTACTCACCATTTTCGTCTATTATACCGAATGTTGAATAATTCCACTCTAACATTTTTACTACAGCTCTGTGATATAAGGTCCGCAATCAACAAGATCTAGGATACAAACCATGTCTAAGGA